>APFE030776938.1:0-14365 GCA_000404065.3 Pinus taeda
GATTATCCTAAACTCATGACTAATCATCTCCATTGTATTTAATTTCTATTATCCTTCCATGATGCCTGTGAGGCCTTTTGTGATGATCATTTCCACCCCGATTCAACTTAAGAAAATCACATTCATGATGAAAGGAACACTTGATAATGCTGGTATTGGGAATCATAAATTGTTGAGATGGGGGGTGAATCAATAATTATAACTTTTATTTTCAAAATAAACATCACACAATCACACAATAATAATGCATTCAAAATTATACACAGTGATTTTAAGATGGAAATGCTTCCACGAGAAGAACCACCAAATCTTGTTTTGATTTTGATGTAAATTCAAAGAACCCATTCTGTTTACATCAATTATTTTGTCATAACCCTCTCACAACATGCTCCAACCCCCTTATTTCAACAAGCATCAAATTTCTTAGGCCATCAAGCTCAACTCTATGTAGGAATGAACCTGCTACTACAAGTTATATATACTATTTCATGGATTTTTCAAAGTGAGACCTTTTTTATTTTTATTTAATTTAATTTAAAACGTTTTATCTATATTCACATGCAACGACCTTAACTTTTTTATCTCATATATTCTTTAACAATGTCTTTTCTTTTCTATAGGTACATGCACAAATACAGTCTAAAACACTATTCTTCTTCTTACACACTTAGTATCTGGTTTTATTATTTTCAATTGGGTTCACTGTATTATATGCGATATCTCTCTAGTTGTCTTGCACACACACACACTTCAGTTCACAACTACTCTTCTTTTTTATTCCAAATTCTCACTATTCAAGAAAATGTACATAAATTAATTATTTTTTGGCCCAAGGAGTTTTACAATTCATTCTAATCATAGTTTGTAATAGATCTACTTGGACACTTTGTTCAATCAAATTGGAATGTCCAACAACTAACTCATTTAATTCCACCAACTCAACTATTAATTCAAATCTTGTCAATTTTCACTTGTAGTTGCACCAACACACAAAATCAATATTTTGTTGTTATTTCTACTAGAGCTTATCCATCAATTTAGATTAGCAAATCAGATCTCTTTTGTGCCTTTCCTCATTTTCAAATAGTGAAAAAAATATTTATATTTGTAACTTATCTTGACACCAAACTTATAATGATATAATCCCTATTAGTTTCAGCCCCTTCATCCATAAGATTGAGATTATGACCATAGATTTAATCTAAATATGTTCTTAATATTTTATTTGGATTCAAGACTTGTTTGATGTTGCACTCGAGCATAACCACCAACTTCACAAACTATAGAGTTGTCAAAACGACTCTTGCACGATTCCCGCAAATACTCCATTGTGAATTTTAAACTTAAAACTACTTGAAAAGAGGATCTTGTTTTGGTTCAACCAAATTATTTTCTTAGAATTTAGAAAATTTTATAACACTAGAAATCAACTCCAAGCACAACACTTTAGAACAAATCCCAATGTTATGTTGCATCATTTGCTATTATCAGTATGACGTCATTACTTCCAAGAGACTGCCTTCGATTGGCGCCGCATGTCACTTTTCTTTTTCCCACTTGGTGATCTAAAAAAATGAAAACCAATTTCCATGCTCCACTTGCACAACATCCCACATCATCATTTACTCCTAGTGAGTGCCATCTCACTAACGACATCATCTATCGATATAGATCGAAATAAATTCAGGTTCATGCCTTTCCTCGTGGTTGCACTAAAGTTGAGCATCCAAACAACTGAACTCCTGAATAACCAATCATTGTTGAACAACCAAGCTTGCTTGAATAGTTGAAGCACCCCAAACAGATGTGGGGTTTGACCCTTTTTTCATGTGATTATTGTTTTCCTTTCAAGAATATTCAACATCTGAACTTCTCAACACTTAGAAGTTTTTCAAAGTATCATATGTCATTTTAAAGGTATTTCTAGGTACCATCCAACCATGTAATTGGATAGGGAATTTGACTTGATAGTCTATAGACAGCATTCCTTCAAACAATTGACCATTGAACCATTCATCCACCAACTACAGTTATAATTTTTATGATGGTTCTTTAAATATTCTACTACTATGATGGTTCTCTATGACTAGCCTAAACAACCAACTTGATGTTACTAATGACATCAATAATTTTACATTAATCTCCAATATCAATCATACGTGTCAATCAATGACAAAATTTTCTCCAACAATTGCCAACACTATTTCCAATAATCTCCCCATTTGGCATTGATGGAAATTTTTCCAAACATACGCAATTCATTTAGAAATATGGCATGAATGCATAGCGTATAACATACTACATGCAATAGCACTCCCCTTGAAACCCATTGGGCTCATTCTTATCGATGCTCAATGCTCCCCCTAAATGTGATACCTTCCATGGATGATCATGCACTATGTTTGGTCTCTTTGAACTATCCTCTCTATAGCACAGAGCCATAAAACTACTCCCTTTGTCCTATGTTCTCTCTCATCTAGTTTTGGATTATTTGTGTTGCTTCTCACCTTCAGGTTCACTATAGTAAGAAATTATTGAGCATGATATCTTCTCCCTATTTGATATAAATGGAAAAGGATATACATGCATGACATATCTCCCCTTAAGGTCGTCACATGTCACTAGATAATAAATTTTCTTGTCAATAGATAGGATGCATAAAAAATTGAAATTTTCCTTATGCTTCTCCTATAGCATAGTCACCATATTTCTTTCCAAACAAAGTTGCTACAAATTCCGAAATATTGTGAGTCATTTTGAAGAAGGACAGACTACTCCCAGTTTACGTCTAAGGTATTCAAATGGTCCATTAGGTAGTAGCTTTGTGAAAATTCCTATAAGATGATCTATAGTAGCAACATATTCCAATCTTAGAACATTTTTACCAACTTGCCGTCGTAAGAAATTATATTTAATTGGAATTTTCTTGTCCTTAGAGAACATAACATGATTTTTGGAAATGCTAATAACACATGTTGTCACATATAACTGGAATGGGAGCATCAAATTCAACATTGATATCCTTTATTATCTTCTTCATGCACATAATTTAAGTACTTCTAGTAGTTGTAGCTATGTACTCTTGTTCTGTTGTAGTTAAAGAGATTGAGTTAAGCTTCTTTCTTAAACAAGAGACTAGAAGATTTCTAGGGAAGGATGCTACTCTACTTGTACTCTTTTTTTCATCAAAACAACCATCCAAATCAACATTAGTATAAAATTTTAAGGTAAATTCCTTACCTCATTCATACCTTATGCCATAGTCCATTCCACCTTGAGGATATTTGAATATTATCTTTAATACATTGAAATTACCTTCCTTTTGATTTTCTTGAAATCTTCCAATGAACCCTACTACTTGGATAATATCTAGTACTAAATCAGTTACATATAAGAATATTCCATTTATGGATCCGCAAGTCATTTTATTTACTATTGGAGATTCATCTTCTTTCCTCATTTTACAGGTAATCATCATGGTTGTACATGCAAGTTTATAATTCCCATTTTTCAACTCATTTTTCCTTGCCTCAAAAATAATAATTTTGAATCTGCTCCAAATAACGTCCAAAAATGGTTTCATCTACATACACAAAAATGTTCAATGTATTTCCATTTTTACATTTAATGTATAAATTGTTGTTTGTTGTTCCTCTTCTAAATCCTTGATGATGTATATACTTGTCCAATATATAATACCATTCTCTAGGGACATGCTTCAATCCATACAAATCTTTTCTTAGTCCACACACATGGTCTTCTATTTTTGAAAGCATAAATCCATCTAGTTGTTCAATTCATACCTCCACTTCCAATTATCCATTAAGAAATTATGACTATACATCCATATGATACACTCTTAAAGTTATTGTAAGATCGAAATGCAAGAAACATCCTTACTACCTCAAACATAGCTATACATGCAAAGTTTTCTTTGAAATATATACCTTCGACATTGACATAGCCTTTAAAAACTAATTTGGCCTTGTTTCTCACAACTTTACCATCTTCATTTAGCCGTTTTTGAAAACCCACTTTGTGCTAATTCCATTCTTCTCCTTCAGTCTTGGAACCAATTCCGAGGTGTTGCTTCTCCGTATCTGATAATTTTCTTCAATCATGTTTTTGGTCCAAAAATGGTCCTCAATTGCTTCATTGACATTCTTAGGCTCTATTTGAGATAGAAGTGCAAAGTTTGCTTATCTGGGACACCTTTAAATCTTCTTTTGATCTACAAACTTTGATCTTTGCTTCTAGTTATCTGATTCTCAAGATGTTTCTTATGAATATATGTTGGTGGACTTTTGTATTTATGAGATGAATTTTGTAACTCCTCATATTCTTATTCTTGTAGATATTCATCTTCTTCTTCATCCATCTCTTTAGGTCCTTCATTCTTGTACACAAAACCCACATCCATCTTAGATTTCTCTTGAGTTATTGTTCTATGGTGCAAATCTTCATTGTCTTTGAAATATATGCATTTTTTCAATATTCTTAGTCCTTTTGTTATAGTACTTGAAACATTTTCTTATGTTTTTGCAACCAAGAAAAATGATTCATATGCATGAGAATCAAACATAACAAGTGTTTTATCATTTCTCTTAATATAGAACTTTCTCCTAAACACATTGAGATGCTTCACTAAGGCTCATATCCTTTTCCAAAAGGATTAGGTAGTATTACCATTATTTGGTCTGAGTTGAGTCTTATTTATCAAATAGAAATCGACTTGGGTTGCTTCTCCCTTGAAGGTGTGTTCCACATTTCCTTCATCCATCACAAACCTAGACATGTCTTGAACAATTCTATTTTTTTTTCTACCACTATGTTTTGCTAAGGAGTTCTTGCAACCAAATACTACCTTATGATTCCATGATGTTAAAAAAATTCTTTGAATTCGCTTGAACCTTGCTCTCCTCCCCTATCTAACTGTAGGCACTTAATCTTAAAATATTTCTCATTCTTAACCTAAGCCTTGAATACCTAAAATTTTCTCAACACGTCTAATTTTTCTGTTAATAGCATATCCATGTGGATTTAGTGAATTCATTAACAAAAAAAAGTAGCACTTCACACCTCTCAAACTCTGTGTTCCTAGGGGGAGGTAGGGGCGGGGGCAAGGCCGACATAAAGGTTTGTATGTAGTAGTACCAATGGTCTAGTTGTGGAATGCTCCTTGGTATTCAATTGCACCCTTGTATCTTTTCCACATTGGCAAAACTTACATATTGAATTATCTAATTCCTCACTTTATTTGTTTTACTGACTTTTACCATACCGTCAAAGTTAATATTATGCATCCTCCTATGCCAAAGCCATGTCTCATCAACATTGATTAGATAGTACTTTTCCTTAGATTCATCTAAGAAATAGAAATGTTTGGGAATTTTGATTTCTTTTCCAACTAGAGTGCCATCTTATTCCTTCATATCTCAAAATATTTTGATCAAAAAAGAAATCATACCCATTATCACATATTTGGGTGACTCCAAGAAGATTTTGTTTTAGGTCATCCACATAAAGGACATTCTAAGGCATAGTCTTCTTATATAAATGAACGATTCCCTTTCATTTAAATTTTGTTGTTGAAGTTCTTCCAAAATTAATGCTACCTTTTCCATTTTCTTTGAGAAATAGGAAGTTACTATTGTCTCTAGTCATGTGGTTTGCGCAACCACTATCCACATACCACTCCTCTTCCTCATCATCCGCATACATCACAACACTACATTCCTCTATTTCTTATCCCTTTTATCAACATTTCTTTTCACTCTTATGAGGGCTCAACTACATTGACTTTTCTTTTTTAGTAGGATTAAAAAATTTTCTTCTACATTCATTAGCCTTGTGACCATAATTATGACATATGTAACATTCAATCTCATTCATAAGAGGAAAGAAAAAATTTCTATATGCAGCAAGGAAACTTCTAGATCCACCAAGTTGAAAGTGATTAGAATTATAATTTTCATCTCATTCAACCTTAATCGCATTACAATATATTTATGGGTAGAGTTATGATGCATATATAAATTACCATGAAATAACTTTCTTTACATAAGGTAGTGCATCTATTTAGTTTCATTAGATCTATTCAAATTTCATCGTCTGGCTTATGGGCGAACAAATCTACACTAGGGTGCTTTTGTATTGATAGAATTGTTAACTCTTTGCTTTTCTCTAGGATTTTTCATTGTTTCATTCCTACCATTTTTTGCTTTATGTGCATCAACATAGCTCTTAGGATCCTTTTCCTTATGTACATTAAAATTGATTCTCCTTTCGAATTCTTACGATATTCTTTATGATGTAAACTAGCTTTGCTTTTTGATGGTTTCAACAAGATAATGATATCATTGAATTCTTCTAAAACCCTAGTAAATCTGATGTGTAAATCCATCTTGGACTTTGTCTTGATAAGATCTATTCTCATAGATACAACTTCTCCCTACAACTATTATTAGTTCTTTTCCCATTTGGATACCTATTTTATAAGAAGCTCCTCTTTACTCATGAACTCTTGAATATCATTTTTCAGAGAAATGATATCTCCATCATGTGCATCTAACCTAACATTTCCTTTCCTTGTTGATAGTTCTAGCTTCAAGGATTATTTTTCATCCTTTAGTTTATCATGAATTTTTTCTTGTTCCTTTAATTGTTGAACTATAGTCTTTAGACTTGAGATTTTCTTCTATTTTTACATTTTGAGGGTTATAATTTTCGCTGTTAGAATTACACATACCCTCTTAAACTCCTAGAAGTTTCTCTTTCAGGAGCTTCTTCTTCATCGTAATCTTCTTCAACTTCTCCGTTGAAATGTCTAGCTCTGCTTCAAGGTCCACCACTCCTTTTTCAGATTCTAATTTTTCTTTGAACATAGTCTCATATTCAAATGACATGAGTGTGAATTATTCTTATTCATTTTCAAAATATGCTTGAATACTTTCCTTGGATGACTCACTATCTTCCATAGAGTAGAAGCCCTTTTTCTATTGAGTCTTCTTCCTCTAATGTTTTTGGGATTTTACTTGGATATTATTTTTGTCCTCGTTAGCTTGTTTCTCAGCTTCATATGGGTATTTAGAAGAAAAAATCCCTACTCTATTGCATTTATAACAATTTAATGGTAGCTTGCCCTTTTATTTTCTCGAGCATCTTTTGATTTTTGTTACAAAGTAAACCATCTCCTCATCTTAGTAACATATGGAAAAATATTGAAGTCTTTTGTGCTTTTTGGATTTCTTTATGCCTTTAAATGTTGGTTTCTTTTTATCCAACTTCTAGTCTCCAATTCTCATCTCGTAACCCATAAGAGTTTCATGCATTTGTTCAATAGTAAAAGTCTTTAATTATGTCATATCCTCTATTTCTAAGATCTTGACATTAAACCTCAGTGGGAATGATCTAATTTTTTTTTGGACAAATGTCACTTCTTTAATGTTTTCACCAAGTCCTATAATCATATCAGTTACTTCATCAACTCTAAGGAAGTATTCAATAATTCTTTCTTTTTCATTGATTCTAAGACTTTTAAACTTATTATTTGATTTGTAGTCCAACACATTTACCAACTACTAGCTACGATTTCATTCCTAGCCATTGCACTATTGTCGTATGTTCTCTTTTCTTCAAGATTGGTATGTGGAGTTGTTGGAACGGTGTATCCATATTGTATTGTAGCACATACATCCACTCCAAGGGAAATCATTTCTTCTTCCATTCTAACTCTCTACAATACATAATTGACTCCATCAAATATTGGTACTATGCTTGAGTAAGTATCCTAAATTTCCTGGTTTTCCATGATTCCCTGTTGATATACCTTCCAATGATTAAATTGTTCCTCAAGGAAATTGATCTAATACCAATTTTTGGGAATTGAGAATTAATGTGAGGAGACATGAATAAGTAATTCTAAATTTTACTTTTTAAAACAGACATAACACAATATTGCAATAATAATGCATTCACACATGTACACAATGATTTTAGTGTGAAAACCCATGCAAGAGAAAAACCACCAAATCTTGTTTTCATTATGATCTCAATTCAAAGAACCCACTCTTATTTTATGTGCACCCACTCACAAGAGACTCCAGCCTGCTCACATCAGTAAGCACCAACTTTCGTAGAGGCATCAACATACTACTACTATTGAAATCTACAACTTCATGGGATTTTCAAACAAAGATCTCTTGTAGAGTTATTTAGTTTATTTTCCAGCTTTCTATCTCTTCTCACATGTAGTCACTTCAACTTTTGTAGCTCACATATTCTTTAACAAGCTCTTCTCTCTTCCACATGTACATAAAAACACGTGATCTATAGCTTCATTATTCTTCTTACACACTCGTTATCTAGTTCTACTATTTTCAATTGCGTTCACGACACTCCATGTGCTCTCTCTAGTGATCTTCCACATGAACTTCACTTCAATGCTGCTCTTCCTTTTAATTCTAAACTCTCTCCGATTGAGAATAGGTACATAAATCATTTTGTTCAGCTTAAGGAGTTTAAGGTTCATTCCATTTATATTTTTTTGCAGATATCCTCTCACACATAGTTCAATCACATTGGAATGTCAAGAAAATAGCTTATTTAAATCCACCAACCACACTTTCATTTCATTCTAATCAATATTTAGATGCAATTGTGTTAGCACAAAAATGTAATATTGTACTGCTATTTCTATTGGAGGTTATGCATCACTTCACATCAGTAAATTAGATCTCTTATTTTGCAGCTTTCTTCCATCTCCAACTATGCAACAAATTATATTCTTTTGTAACCAATCTTGGTGCCATATTCTTCAAGGTATAAGCCCTAAAAATTTAAGCTCATTCTTCCATAAGACTGGGTCTATGAGCAGCGATTTATTATAAATATGCACTTAATATTTTATTTGGATTTGGGTTTTGTTTGAAGCTACATTTGAGAAAATCCCCCGAGCTCTCGAACAATCAAGTTGTCAAACTAACTCTTCGACATGTCCCATAATTAATCCACTATGAAGTCTAAACTTCGACAAACCTGAAAAGGAATCTCATTGTAGGCCCACCCCCTGATATTTATAGAATTTCAAAAATATTATAACATTAAAAATAAGCTCCAAACATATCATTTTGGCTCAAATCTCGATGTTATGTGACATCATCTCCTTTTGTCAAGCTGACATCATTACTTCCATGTATCGACCTCTAGGTGGCACCATGTGTGACTTAGATTTGGCCCACATTGGCATTCAAAAACATAAAAACTCACTACCATATGTGACTTGCACAACGTTTCATGCCATCATCTACACCTAGCTAGCATCAACTCACTAACCACTTCCTTTTGCCACATCATCTATCTATACATACAGAAAGAAAGTTGAGTTCAAAAATTTCATCATGGTTGCACTAAATATGAGCATCCGAACAACAAACGGTCAAATATTCAATCATCCCTGAAGAGTTGAGTACCTTAAATAGATGTGGGGCTTGGTCATTCTTCTCCACACTTCTTGTTCTCCTTTCACCAAACTTGAACCTTTAAACTTCTTCAAAACATATAAGTATTTAAGACTATCATATATGGTTGGAAATGTATTCCCGTGGACCATCGAAGCATGCATATTGTTGAGGAATTCTACTTGATATTCTATAGACAAAGAACCTTCAACCAATAAGCCATTGGACCATTCATCCACCAGCTACAGTTATAATGTTTTTAAGGACTCTTCAAATATTTTTATAGTATGATTGTTCTCTATTGCTGACCTAAATATCCATATTGTTTCTACTATTGACATTAATTGATGTAAATCAATCATGAAGATAATTCATAGCAGCTAATAAATAAAAACATTTTTTCCAACAACCTATGACATTGTGTCCAACAATTGAGTAACGAAGCCTTCCATCAACGACTCCTATACTGTATCTCAGTAATCTAAATTTGGGTCTTTGGATAGCTCATTTCCTTGATCCTTAGCCAAGCCTGACTCTTCTATACTTAGTAGAAAATTATTTATGTAAAATTACTGATTTTTCCCTATGTAACTATATTTCAGTAGTAATTTCCAATAGTTAGTTTAGAGTCTAAGACCAACCCAATTGTTTCTCTCTCGTCATAGGTTTGCTTCTCATGGTGTTCCTTCAATTTTGGCTCGTCATGCATTCTATATCATGGTGTATCTCGACTTTGGAGACCTCCATTGGAAGCACCGTAAATAACTTATGGTTTGAATGTCTCCCATTCCCTACTCTTTGTTTCTGCAACTAAATTCTTAAGTGGTATAATTTTGACTTGCATTCTTTCTTGGAACCCTTCTCATGCTTATTTTCTCTCTCTTTGGATTATCTCCTGCAACTGGATGATTTCCTTTACTAGATTTTTTAGCAAGCTTAGTGTCTTCCTACTTTCTCCGTCACGAGTTCGCTCATACTTATCATGGACCACTGATTTTTTTCTCCCTTACTAGATCCTAGATTCCACTATCACCTAGAAACCTATTTCTCTCTCTTTTACACATTACCACTATCCCCATGGCTCGTTACCAACCATGTTTTTTCTAAGGAGAAGCATATTTCCATGAGTGAGCCTTTAGGGGACACTCATGTATCCACCGTCACTTGGAGGAAAAAATGAACAGGTTATGAGAATTCACTGCAGGCCCCATCTAGGAGGAGCTCATATAAATGGAACACGAAGGCTCTTAAAAGGATTAGCTTTCAAATATGGAGTTTCTTTCCAAACTAGAATATTGGGTGCTCGATGTTGGACACACCCATGGCCACTTAAAATTGTACATTTACACCATATAGATATATTAAAATTTGAGGTTTCTCCTTGGAATAATCTTGACAGATAGGTTCGAGCATCAAGAACACATCCTAAAGTCTTTGTATGATTTGCATTGTCATATGTGAGACCCGAATCAACTCCTCAATTACATGGATAAGCACCTTAGTATCCTTACCCCAGTAGGAAGCACACTTGATAATAATGAGGACCCCACTTAGGTTTTCTACCATGAACTTTGATTCCCCTAATCAATATTATGCTTTGTTTTTCTTCTTTTTTTTTGGTATCATAGTCAACCCTAATGGCCGTTTCATCTTATTTTTTAGTACATGTGTAATATTTATGGTTTTCTTGAAAGCTATTTTATGTTATTCCTCTCTATGAAGAGTGAAATATCGGTTGTGGTCCATTCTTATTTATGAAATAATGACCTAAGGTATCTAGCATAACGATGTACACTATTGTCTAGAAGGAAATAAAATATTTACCATAGCATATCCATGTAAAATATCTCATAATTTGTTAGGTCCCTATAATACTAGGGATTACCCCATTACTATTGTAGTTGTATCCCTTATTAATATTATCGTGCCGCTATTGTCCCCATATTGTTATTACTGTGCCCCATAGAATCCCTCCATTATTATTTTTGTGGCTTTATATTATTATTATTAGGTCATCTGGGTTATATTGTGACTCCTTAGACTCCTATATATAGAAAGGAGGTTTTGTCATTTGTATCATCCAAGAATTGTTCATTTGTTTAATGTAAAGGAGGTTGACCCCTCGAAGAGGCTGAATTCTAAGGCATTCAACTACCTTATCTATACTTTTGTGAGCTGGTTTCATAACATTTGGTATTAGAGGTTTGGATTCTAGGGTTTCGCTACTCCAAATAGGTCATCGTGGAATTTTTGCTGTAACCTTTTTTTCTGTGACGTTTCAGAAGCTAAAAAAAACCCCATGTGAGAAGAAATGGCATTGAACCTCGAGTCTGAATTTTAGAGCTTTTCACACTATGTTTTCAGAGATATCATCTGAGGAATTTGGTCATTTTGCATACTCCTGAATTACATTCCAAATAGGTAACCTGGGGAAAATTGTCATAACATTCTCTCTAAGAATCGGATTGAAATTTCATAAATAGGTATAGAAAGAGGATGGAATGTAGTTTCTTGTATATATTTTTCAGAGCCAAAGGTCGAAACAGTCACTCATGGCATGTCATACAGGTTCGCTCTACTGAACTAGTCTATAATCAGGTCACTGTGGGAGATTCGGCATAACTCTTCCATGGAGAATCCAATTTGGATCAGACTGGTGGAATTGGAAAGAGGATGTAGAGGGCTACCACAGATCCAATTTTAGAACTAGATGATCTAAAACTACAGAGATACATCAGATTCAATATCAAACTCCTACAAAGTGAAAAAAGGTGTGTATTTTTTTTTTTTTTTTGCATAAGCTTGGTTTGAAAAATTAGTTTTAAGGTATTCTAAGGGCATAGCAAAGCATTATTATCAGTAATTGATACCCCAAGGAAAGAAAATGCAAACACCTAGTAAGCAACCTGAAAGCTCTAGCATGACTCATGAAGGACAGGAAGAAATGCAACAATATATATCAAAATTACGAGACCAAGTGCAACAAGTGTCACTTGCACAAAAAGTAATAGAATCTAAGATGGATAGTTTAAGGAAAGATGTAGAAGCTAAGATGGATTGTTTAAAGAAAAGCATAGAAGCTAAGATGAATGACGTGGAAGATAAGATGGATGATTTGAAGATAGATTTGAAGACATGCATGGAAGATTTGAAGACAGATTTGACAAAGTTTCTACAAGAAACGCCTACTAATGGTGAAAGGGTAGTAAAGGAAACTCATTGATGAAAACTAGAGAAATGTTAATCATGTTTTCATAGACTCTAATGTTGGATCGAAGACCCACCATATTCCAAAAATTGATATGAGGAAGCTTGATGGGAAGGATCTCGCAACATGGATATTATGGATGGACCAATTTTTTGATCTCAATAATGTGCAGAACACACAAAAGGTACTTATTGCAACTTTATATTTGGAACAAAATCAGTTTGTATGGTATCAATGGCTTTGCTCTCGTAAACAAATTATCACTTGGGTAACTTTTCTGGAAGAACTGATAGCACATTATGAGGATACAAAAAGAAACACTTTTTTAAGCTAATTGATAAGTATCAAACAAAAGGGTTCAATAATGGAGCAAATTGAGGAGTTCCAAAAATTGAACATAAGGGTAAAAAATATTCCAGAGGAGCATAGGATTGATGTGTTCATAGGGACTTTAAAGTATAATATCCAACAATGATGTTCGCCTTTGGGAACCTGATTCATTAGAGAAGGCATTCAGGTTAGCAAGAAAAATGGAAAGCAAAATTATGGCAACCAGGAAGCATACCACTCATAACTATAATGATGGAAGTGTTGTTGCACCTAGTCTTCCACAACTGATAAGGTTGACACCACAAAAATTGGAAGAAAAAAGAGCAAAATGAGTATGTTACAGTTGTGATAGCAAATACACTAAAGGTTGTAAGTGTGCTGAGAAGAAATTATTCTACATAGATTGTGAAGAGGAAGAAGAAAAGGAGCAAGAAAGGTCAAAAGAAGAGGATATACTCTAGGAACAAAGCCTAGATAAAGAAGAAATGAATCTGACCATATCTTGTAATGTATTGGCTGGAATTATCACTCCTCAAACCATCAAGATAGAAGGACAAATCAAGAAGGAAAAGGTAATAGTGTTGGTTGATTCAGGAAGTACCCACAATTTTATTCATTGTAAGATAGCAAAAGAATTGAATTGTTTCCTATATCCAGCACCAGAGTTTCATGTGATGGCTGCAAATGGAGGAACGATAAATTACTTTGGAAAGTTCCATAATATCAAGCTATCCATGGGAGAATATGTATTAACTAGCCCAATGCTTTCCATTCCAATGGGAGGTGTTGATGTTGTACTAGGAGTCCAATGGCTACAATCCTTGGGTACAATAGCTTTTAATTTTCAAGAACTTTTCATGAAATTTTCTGCTGAAGGAAAGGAAGTTGAATTAAGGGGTATTGTGGGGAAACCGGGAAAGATAATCAGCTCTAACAGTATGACAAAGCTTCTAAAAAAGGAACAAAGAGGTGTAATTGCACAATTATGTTTGCTAGATGTTTCCATATTGGAATCATCTATTTCTCTACATCTCGAAAAGGTCTTGGACAATCATTCCAAGGTATTTGAGACTCTCAAAGGTCTCCCACCTATTCGTGATCATGATCATGGTATTCAACTGATTCCATGAAGTATTCCTCCAAACATCAGGCCGTATAGATATCCCTATTCCCAAAAGAGTGAAATTGAACGTATGGTTGCCGAAATGCTAGAGGCTGGTATAATTCAACCTAGTCAAAAAAATTTCTCTACTCTAGTAGTATTGGTGCACAAGAAGGATGGATCATGGCACATGTGTTTGGATTATAGAGAGCTCAACAAGCTCACTATTAAAGATAAGTTTCCCATTCCTGTCATTGATGAATTACT
>APFE030776938.1:16609-34446 GCA_000404065.3 Pinus taeda
TAAGGCTACAACCATATAAGCAAATGTCCCTCAAGCAAGCTAAGAAGGATAATAAATTATCACCAAAGTATTATGGTCCGTACAAGGTGTTGCAAAAGATCGGTACTATCGCATACAAATTAGAGCTTCCTGCAGCTTCTCGATTGCACCCAGTTTTCCATGTTTCATGTTTAAAGAAGGTTATAGGCGATAAGATCCCAGTTCAAACAATATTGTCAGAACTTGACGAGGAAGGAAAAATTATATTCAAACTGGAAGTAGTCACAGAAACAAAAACTCAACAGCTACGAAATCGATCAATTTTGGAGTGTCTCATCAGGTGGAAGAACTTATCCACTAAAGATTCCATGTGGGAGGATGAGAATTTTATACAGAAGCATCTAGAACTACTCAAGCGTTGAGGACAACACTTTTTTGAAGGAGAGGGGCATGTTATGTTCCTATAATACTAGTGATTACCCCATTACTATTATAGTTGTATCCCTTATTAATATCGTTGTGCCCCTATTGTCCCCACATTGTTATGACTGTGCCCCATAGAATCCCTCTATTGTTATTTTTGTGGCTTTATATTATTATTGTTAGGTCGGCTGGGTTATATTGTGACTCCTTAGACTCCTATATATAGAAATGAGGTTTTGTCATTTGTATCATCCAAGAATTGTTCATTTCTGTAATGTAAAGGAGGTTGCCCCTTTGAAGAGGCTGAATTCTAAGGCGTTCAACTATCTTTTCTATCCTTTTGTGAGTTGGTTTCATAACATAATTGAAAATGTATTTCTTCATGTAAGGAAAGGGATTATGCTCTCATAAACCATATAACAAGGAAAATAATTGGAATATAAAAAAAAAATTCAATTAGGAATCAACCTCTATACCTGGAAAACTCTATAATAAACTACATTTAATGGTTTCTAAGTGAGAAGAAGAAAGGTAGCAAACTAAGTTAGAATATGTACTTACAATTTTAAATTTCATCTTGGACAAATGACTCCTTGAATTTAAAATGATGCATGCATATTAAAGACTACATCATCATAATTTTTGTTCAGTCATTTTCAAGACATTACGTTATCTAAAGTATCTTTTAGCCATTGTTTAACGTAATCCTATAAAGATGGATTAGTGACTTATTATTTCACTCAAACATCAAGTATCTTATATTCAATAACTTTTAAATCATAACCAATTTGATGTAATATCCTTGATTTGTCTTCATTCTTTCTAATGAAATGGTTTAACGACATTTTAATTTTCTCTGTGTGGAAATAAAATAAGTTTGTTGACGCCATTACCCTATTGGATCCTTAGTATATCAACACGCAATTGCATTTGTTCATGATTCAACAACATCACATCCATAAGTAAATTTGGATCCTTGAACTCTTTTCCTACCTGATTATCTTAAAGAACAATTCATTTTCTTTTGTCCTAATATTTTCACATTTCGAAATTAATTTTCAGAGTGTTTTAAATGTGTATTTCCAACAAGCCTTTAATTATACATTGTACCTAACATATTGTTGAAATAATAAATTATTTCTTGTCGAAAGCAATTTATCTTCCTCTCATCATCTTACAATTAAAGTGTTTTTATTCCCATTGGAAAACTATGAATAAATTCTTTATCCCAATTAGGATGCATATATTTGGAATAGGAGGTAGATTTAGATAGATTAGTTAGTTTTTTTATTATTATATTAAAGCACATTTGTAATTGTCCTTTCCAAGAAAACTTCATTCAATTTCAATAGGGTCCACATAATAGTGGACATTATCGCATCAAAGGAGTAGATTCCTAATTGGAGCATGTGATTGAGTAATGATTCCATTTCTTAGGAGAATTTTTTTCCACTTATCGACAATTGGAACTAGATGCAGTGTATATGATAAGATGGCCCTTCAGAAAGATCATTTTTTATAATTCTTTATTATTAATGGATATTTCTAAAACCACTGTTTTGGATATGTGTTTTTCGATGAGAATCATGTACTATTCATTTAATTATAATTAAACTCTTATAAAAAATTAAATTTGATGATGAGAGTGAAACATCTGCATTTGACCATGTTCTTTAATTTATTCAGAATGGTATATATAACAATATGGTTCATAAGGCTTTCTTGTGTATATTGTTCACTCTTACATTCAAATCCTAGGTAAAACATTCATGTAAGGCACTATTAACCTCCTTTACTAACATATTGTAATATTTTGTAAGTGAATTCTTACATGCTTTTCAAAGTTATAATTAGCGTGAATGTTATTTTGAACTGGAAAATTTACGTAGATATGAAGGTGAGGTTGTGAAATATTTTCTTCTCATATTTTTTTATTTTTTTCATCTTTCAAGGAAGACTTAAAGGATCACTTTCATTACCTTTTCTCTCTTTTCGGTCTACTAAGAAAGGAGAATTATGATGACCATAGAGATAATTATTTTCATAATATTCAGGTTTCATATGATATTATGGATTTTTTTATTAAAACTATTTATAATCTTATTTAATCACATAAGTTGGAACATTTTGATACATCATTTCAACAATGTAATGGTCATTCTAAACACCTTGATGCTACCATTGAAACTACTTCAAATGGATTTGAATTCTCCATTACTAACATCCAGGTTGAAATGAACAATGAAGAATTGAATATTCATACTAATGATGATTTATCTAATGGAAAACATTATCCAGTTTGAAATGAACAATGAAGAATTGAATCTTGATACTGATAATCATTTATCTAATGAAAAATATTATTCATGTAATCTTAAAAAGGTATTTTTCATTGTATAGTAATTTATTTGTGCACTCTGGTATATATAATAATTAGACTTTCCATTTGGAATTTCATTCATATGAAAGGGATAAGAAAATTACTATAAATGAGAGAAATTATGTTTTTACCATTATTCCTATTTAGGATTATGAAATAAGAAATATAATTTTATGGATAACTTTGAAAAAATACATACATGCGAATTTAGTTCATTTGATGATGCTTGTATTTATAATGTATCCTATATATAGAAAAAGGAAATAACTTATTATAAACCACTAGACATTGATGACATTAAGGAAATGCATCCAATGGTAAAGATAATGTTCAGTCTTCCTATCTTTAATCACAAAGAAAAATTTATAGTAAAATATGAGATATGACATCTTAAAATAAAAGAAATAATAATAATTCATTTTATTACCTCTCAAATTCAAAATGATATATATATTTTCCATAGAAAACATCATTCCCAAATATGATTCCAAATTTACAAATGATGATCTAGATGAGATATGTGATGCTTTTGACGAATCTTCACGAGTATATAATCATACTCATTTTGGATTCAATATTTCAATGGGTACTTCCTTGGCATATTTTCTACGAATGGTAATGTACTTTTTGTAAACAAACACTTAAATTGTGATATGCTTACATGATAATTGTTTTCGTACTGGAAGAACACTTTATAAATGGGTGGAAGATTATATATTATTGATGCAATTATTTCTCTCAAAATTAATGCAATTTTAAAGCATGAGCACCAAACGATCTATAAGGATAATAAGAAATTTTAATTTCAACTAATAATTAAATTTCATCATCTCACTTTATGTTTTTTATTTATTTCGATCAATTTCAATAATATTGTTCAAGCTCCAATAGTTTAAATTGTATTATATAATTATTACTAGTTACATCGAATATGTTTTTTTTTAAATTGTTTGGGCAAAGCATTGACTACCTTTTTCATCTACATTTGGCATTTGTATGTCTAGTGTTTTGACATGGGTTAACTTTAACTTAAGAAAAAAAATGAACTACATATCTTATTGTAAAATGGATTATTTTTCTAAATAAAATTTGCTTATATATAAATGAATGTTATAAATAATAATGAGGAACTTATCATGGAGGAACTTATTAGAAAATTAATAATCTGAAATCCCTAGCAAATTTTGTGCCCCCGGTAATTTCTAGTTAATCAAATTGACTTTTAATTAGTGTTATTTTAACAAAAATCACATTTAAATCTTTATATTAATGAAAACTCGATAACCTTCCTTTTTATTATTGTATTACATATTTAAATTACTAATAAATGATAAATAAATATGCATCACTATAATATGATATTGAAAATAAAATATAAATAAGCACACTCATGCAACATAACAATTACCGAAGTCATAAAACTTTTTCAAGGAAAGCATTCTTATTTTATTAAAATATAATGAATTATCATCATCTTGGAACTAGGAAAGGTACAAGGGTTTTACATATGTTGATTTTGATACATGTACGTATTACATTTTTAAATTACTAATAAATGAGTAATAAATATGCATCACTATAATATGATATTGAAAATAAAATATAAATAGGCACACTCATGCAGCATACCAATTACCAAAGTCATAAAAACTTTTTTAAGAAAAGAATTCTTATTTTATTAAGATATAATGAATTATCATCATCTTGGAACTAGGAAAGGTACAAGGGTTTTACATATGTTGATTTAGATATGTGTAATGTGTAGTCAAATATTTCTTTATATATCATAAATAAAAACTAAATATATTTATCTTTAAGATGTGGTTATGGATCTTCATGTTCAAAATCGAGATACCTATTATGCAGTGTGTACATAGACCTTAAATTAAATTTGATTTAAAGAAACCATTTTAGACATGGTGTTATACATTATTCTTGATGCTAGCATATTAATAAATATGTCAAATGGGCTTAATTTCTATTCTTTTCATCCAATTTATATTTTTTATGTGTAATGTGTAGTCAAATATCTCTTTATATATCATAAATAAAAACTAAATATATTTATCTTTAAGATGTGGTTATGGATCTTCATGTTCAAAATAGAGATACCTATTATGCAGTGTGTACATAGACCTTAAACTAAATTTGACTTAAAGAAGTCATTTTAGACATGGTGTTATACACTATTCTTGATGCTAGCATATTAATAAATGTGACAAATGGGCTTAATTTCGATTTTTTTCAACCAATTTATAGGTAGATAATAACTGAACTAATTTTTTTATATAGCAAAAACTATATATTTTTTTATCAAGTTCATAAGCTTTGGTGATTTTTAAGATAACTCCCACACAAAATTTCTTTAACTGATTATGATAAAGTCCCACCTTAAATCGTGTTCAACCTAAGAGTTTATTGAGTATTTTTTGTTTAGGAATGACCATCGTTGACATAAAGACTTCATAACTACGATTAACTTACATGGTCACTCATTATTGCAGAACCCACACAAGCTGTGCAATGGCAGCCATAATTACTTTTGGAATGATGAGAAAGAAACAAAGAAAATTTTAACATCCACAATGGGATCTCTAGAGTGCAAAACATGAGAAAATGTATGCACCTCAAGAGATTTAATCCTCTTCAAACTTGATCTATATTGGTTCTATATATGCATATAGCATGTGTAGGTTTTCATTTTTAAAACCATATTTTTGAATGCATAAATGGATACAATGCCTTGAAATCTTACTTGGACACTTGCATTGTGTAAACTACACCACACAAAGTAGGAATTAATGGCTCCAAGAAAATGGCTCCAAATTAATTTAAATTGTTTAAAAAGAGATAGTTGAAATTCTGAAACAAGCCCTTTCATTATGTTGATTGTAGAATATCATGGAATCTGAAGATCACTCTAGTGAAATATTCTCTTTATTTAATCTTATTATCAACACACATTAACTATAGTCATTTCTCTGTGCAATTGCATTTTTTGTGTGCCAGTGTCCAAGAGGATCTATGGTAATGTTGATGCTCATTACGTTGCAAGTTATAGCTTTGATATATAATATGTATATAAGATTTTGACTTAGTGGTATGATTATAGAAAAAAATATTTACATAGAGACGTCTTCTCCACTAAGCGAGTCAACATTTATTGAGTGCTCAAAAATCGCCTTAGTGGAAAAAAAAGCCCGTATTAAATTTTTGAAATTACCAAATTTTTTTATATCACTTATTCTTACGACTCTTAATTTAAAGGGGGTGGTTCTATGTTATTTTCCTTTATAATATTTTCATTCTGTTTCAGTTTTGAATTTCTTCTTTTTGGTTCATGGAGTGATGAATTAATTTATTCAAATGAATCCTTGAAAGCATGATTAATACATTATTCCTCTTTTTTATTTTACATTTTTTTGGAAAAATTAAGACAATTTAATTAAAGATTAAACAAATGAAACTAAACTTTCCTCTTAAAATAATATCTAAAATATTAGAGGCATCTCAATGATATTTGATTTGAGAAAAACAAACATTTTTTTACGAAGTCTTTACATTCATTAAAAAAAAATATATCATTTTTTTACATTAATCATTTTTTTACACTATTTTGTTTTAGATAGATATAATTTCTGTATTCAAGCTTTTGTGATATAATAATGGATTAAGCAAAGTCTTTCGATAAAAATCACATAAGAGAAATTTTTGGCCAATGCGTTTCAAGCCAACAAGTGTGGTTCTTCATCAGGACCACATGAAGAGGCAGACCATGACAAAGGCTTAAATAGAGAGCAATGTAGATACATAATTTCCAAGTAACGGCTATATTTGAACAATAATATTTTAATTATGATATTAATTTATTAATATATTAAAAACAAGTATTATTAAGTAATGGCTATATTAAGTCGTTACTTAATAATATTTATTTTTAATATGATAATAAATTAACATCATGATTTAAATATTATTTTTCAAATATAGCGATTACTTGGAAATTATGTCTCTACATTGCTCTCTATCTAAGGCTTTGCCATGGTCTACCTCTTCATCTGGTCTACTTGTTGGTTTAAAACAGGTAAGCCAAAAATTTCTCTTATGTGATTTCTACGAAAAGAATTTCCCTATTAAATTGAATTAAACACTTTGCTTTTGATTTTAAATATTTGTGAACTTGTCTCAATTAACAAAATCTTGACAAAATATGAGTTATACTTAGAGATGAAATCTATTTGAATTTCTAAAACTTCTTCTTAATATATTTTAATTCAATATATTATTGCCATAAAATAAAAATAGTGTTGTGTTCAATTAATTTTTTTGGTAAATTTTATATCAGTTTCATATTTATATTAATTATTAATTTTATAATTTAATATATAATAATAATAAATATATTTTCTCTATATTGGTAAAGTGTAATTGATAACTTGAGAAATTTAATGTTTAAATCGTTATATTTGGGACTCGATTTAGTAATAGTTACTTGCGAAAATGACTACTAAATTTTTCTAATATATAAAAAAAAAGAATATTAACATTTTCAAAAAGTTTTTAGAAAAAGAAATAATGAATTTTGCAAATCTTTAATAATATAAAAATAAAAAAATGGTTAATAATTTTCAAAAATTTTTGAAAAAGATAATAATAAAATTTTGCAAACCTTTAAAATATATTTTATAATTGTTTTCAGAAATTACAAAAATCTAAAATCCTAAAATTTATATAAAAAGATTTTGCATATTTTAAAATATATTTTGAGTGTTATCAAAGATATTTATTTCAATCTGTCATTCAAATTAAAGTCGAACGTTATTACTTTCCAATGAATAAAGTATAAAATATGATATATTTTTAAAATTAAAACTCTCTACCTTATTTTCCTGTCTATACGGCAAATTCAACAATTTTCTTACGGTTAATTCGTAATTCTCCCCGACCGATATGGCCAGTTGGTGGCCCGTGCCGTTGGATTGGACAGCGGTTGGAATATGTCTATAAGAATTTCCCGGTGTGCCTTACGATGTTATAGACATGGAGAGCCTGGCTTTTCGAAACATCTCTGTACCTGAAACAATTGTAAAAAAAAAACGGGTTCTCCGGACATCTTAATAATCAAACGTATATTTTGATGCAATGATCTTAAACGGTTATCATAGATCACGATTTATGAGAGGATATAAATTTCAATTATTTCAATGCCACATTCACCACATTCACGATTTCTTTATTTTTCTGGGTTGATTTACCTTCTTGCGATGCTATCCATTTCGGCGGCCATTAATTCTTTCCAGTATGTCTTGCTTCCTTTCTTCCTTTATCAAATACATTCGCCCGCACACAGAGAATATCGAGAATAGAAAGTGCTGCTGACCATAATTGGAGGAAGAGGCTATGACCGCCGGCCTGGTAGCAGCTCCGAAGAACCACTCGACTTTGCCGACAGGGAGAACTCAATGCCTATATCACACACTATGTATACGTGTGTCTACGCCTATACATTTGTTTGGTGTTTGATATTATCTTCAAGTATATTTTAAACGTTTCAAAATTCGATATTGAACCATTTGATGTAAAGTTCAATGTAATTATCTATGTGTTAATGCAATATATTTGCATGATAATTAAATGGAATATCTGGAAACATTTTTCATACAAAACTTATTAGCAATGGAGAATCACATCATGGCAATAAATTATAAATTAAATAAGGAAAGGCTAGGAATCTTAATTCTAAAGATCAGATTACAACAGTCACTTTTGACTAAAAATATTTATTAATAAGAAAATTATTTTGTAAATAATTATTGTTATTATTCCTATCATATTATTTATTTAGCTCTTTATCTAATGTATTAAGATATTTTTAGATTCTCAAAAATATACTAGGAATTAAAGAATAATAAAAGAGGATAAATTAAAAGAATACACGTTTCAAAATTCCATATTGAACCATTTGATGTAAAGTTCAATGTAATTATTTATTTGATATTGCAATATATTTGCATAATAATTAAATGGAATATCTGGAAACATTTTCATACAAAATTTATTAGCAATGTGATTTAGCTATTTATCTAATGTATTAGTATATTTTTATATTCTCAAAAATATACTAGGAATTAAAGAATAATAAAAGAGGATAAATTAAAAGAATAAACTTTTCAAAATTCGATATTGAACCATTTGATCTAAAGTTCAATGTAATTATTTATTTGATATTCGAATATATTTGCATGATAATTAAATGGAATATCTGGAAACATTTTTCATACAAAATTTATTAGCAATGGATATTAGCAATGGAGAATCACATCATGGCAATAAATTATAAATTAAGTAAGGAAAGTCAAGGAATCTTAATTCTAAAGGTCAGATTACAACAGTCATTTTTGACTAAAAATATTTATTAATAAGAAAATTATTTTGTAAATAATTATTGTTATTATTCCTATCATATTATTTATTTAGCTCTTTATCTAATGTATTAAGATATTTTTAGATTCTCAAAAATATACTAGGAATTAAAGAATAATAAAAGAGGATAAATTAAAAGAATAAAACGTGTCAAAATTTCAACAAAACAATTCTAAGAATAAGCGGATAGAACAATTAAAATAAAAATTACAGTCAAAATTAATGAATAAATGAAATTTTTTTATTTATATATATAAAATTAATCAAAGACCAAGTCAAAATTGATAGATAAGAGACTGAACATTAATTTTAATAACATTAATAATATTTTTTTTTGGAGATAAATATAAAACTATTAATAAATAATAGAAAGGAAATATAGAAGCTAATTTGAACACATAAATCTATATAAATATATAACCTAAAATATAAAAATAAAAATAAACTAATAAGAAAATAATAGGAGGAAATAAAAATAATAAATAAGAACAAAAGAAATAAATGAGAATAAATAGATTAATTAATTAAGTAGTTAATATAAATACAAATATAAGACAAGGGAAAGAAAGATAAATAAAAACTTCCTAGGAAGAAAAGATGGGGACCCACCAACTACTAATTTTCCACCCATCATTTTTATTTCGATTACTAAGCCGCCTCTCAATCTCTATCACTTCCCTAAACTTTCGGTGATGAAAATAATCAATCCTAGAAATGAGGTGAGCTTCTTCAATGCATATGTGGTTTTATGTCTTCTCTGCATGCTCTGCCAATTCAGAAGAGCATATGTGGTGTTATGTCTTCTCTGCATGCTCTGCCAATTCAGAAGAGCAGAGTCTCCCATGTTTGATGTCATTTGCATGCTCATGGATACTTTTATTTATTGAGCACCTAGTTTCACCAACATAGGGTATCCCGCAAGAGCATGGGATTACATAAACACCCTTCATTTCTTTACGGTCCACAGGGTCTTTTACCAATCTAAGGGAATTTCAATCGTGTTCAGGAGTCTAAAGGTTGAATGAGAATTATTCTTCCTAAGGATCCTAGCAAGCTTTTTAGTGGTTCCTTGAATAAATGGAAGATGCACACCTAAAACCTAACCTTTTCGATCTCTTTTAACCATAGGATCTTTGCCATCTTTTAGGAAGGATTTGAAACATTGGTGCCTGCGATATCCGTTATTTTTTAATACATTAAGATGATGAGTTCTCCCAGCATTAAAATGGTTTTCATGAAAAACTCTTAACACACAAGTAGCTAAATTGTTGAGAACGTCGAGCTTTCCATAAAGTTCACTATGGAATGTGAAATCAGTGGGAGCCTTCTTTTCCTTAAATTTTTTATCTCTAAAAAGGAATATGGTTCCTTCTCCCATTGGGTCTTTTGGAAGAAAACTCACAGAAAGCAATATCTTCATGCTAGGTCTCCTCATTTCCCAGCTCAAAAGTTGGGTGTTCTCAACGATTTAGCTACTCATGTGTTATGAGTTTCTGATGAAATCACTTCAACGCTGAGAGAACCCATCTCCCTAATGTCTTCAAAAAGAACGAATATAGTAGCAGTCAATGTCTCAAAGCCTTCATAAAGGCCCTAAGGTTAAAATAGATCCCAAAGATCAAGCTTTAGGGATGCATCTTCAATTTATTCAAGGATCAATAGATAAGATTTCTAGGATACTTATGAAGCATAATGTCCAGTCAACCATTATGCCCCTAAACACGATTCACAATTCCGTTAGATCGGTAAAAGACCCTCTAAACCCTAATAATATGAAGGGTGTTAATGTAATCTCATGCTCTTGTGAGACACCCTATGCTGGTGAAACTAGGCGCTCAATAAATAAAAAGATTCATGAGCACATAGCCGACATCAAACATGGGAGTATCTACTCCGTAGCATTGGCGGAGCATGAAGACATGAAAAAACACCACATATGCATTGAAGAAGTCTAGGTCATTGCTATGATTGATCATTTTCATCACCTCAAATTTAGGAAAGCGATAGAGATTGAGAGGAGGCTTAACAATTAGACTAAAGATGATGAGTGGAAAATTAGTAGTTGTTGGGCCCCTACCCTTTCTTCCTACGAAGTTTCTATTTCACTTTCTCTCCCATAGCTTATATTTTTATTTATATTAATTAGTTAGTTTATTTATCTATTTATTCTCATTTATTTATTCTTTATTTATTTTTTATTACTTTTATTTCCTCGAATTAATTTTTTATTTTTTTATTCTATATTTTTATATTTTTGGGTATATATATTTTATATAAGTTTATGTGTTCAAATTAACTTCTATATTTCTTTGGTATTATTCATTAATAATTGTATATAAATTCTAAAATATATTATAATATATTATTATTATGTTTATTAAAATTAATGAACTAATTTATTATTCCCTTATGTATCATTTTGACTTCGCCTTTTATTTTATTTTTTATTATATATATATATATGTTCATTGGTTAATTAATTTCTAATTAATTTAATTGTTCTTTTCATTGTTTTAGATTTGCTTTTGTTAAATTTTGACTTCTTTTATTCTTTTAATTTTTTTTGGTCCTTCCTTTCCTATTTTACTTTATTTTTTACAATATCAAAATATATGAATACATAGATAAATACATAATATAATAGGAATAATAATAATTATTATTTCCAAAATAAATTTCCTTATTAATAAATATTCTTGGTCAAAAGTAACCATTGTAATCTAGCTGTTACAATTAATCTTCTCTGCATCTCACTCTCCATATTTAATCTAATGCCATGATTTGATTCTCCATCTCGTCAAGATGAATTGTATTCAATGGTTCGAAATGGGTGGACCAAACATTCCGGATGTGACTTCTACCAAGGATGTTTGAAAATATTCAAGATATAGAACACATAAGCCTCAAGTTAAATATTTAATTTGTTTCATAATATTGAAAGTAAAATGTATTCACTACCATATTTGCCTTTTCGCCTTTTCCATCTTATTTATAGTTGAAAATAATTAATATTATTTTGTATTAATGGAGAAATAGTTACACAAGTTGTAACATATCTCCTTAGTTTAGGATTTGTTCCTAGAGTTTAGGAGTTTGGTTGCAACTTCCTGTTGTACTTAATGATGTAATGTTTCATTCTTGAATAGTAAAGTGAACGGAGAGAGTTCTCTTTGTTTGAGTGCAGTCTCCAGGTGCAGTACTGAGCTGTGAGCTGTAAATCCTTCTTTTTCAATTCAAGTTTAATTTTTATCTTGGTATCAAGCTTAGAGAAGGGACAACCTTATTTTTTTTTAGGATGCATCTTTGTACAAAACTGTAGTGGCGATGGTGTATATAGAAGCTTTGTAGAATCAGGTGGACTGCAGTAACACCTGAAGCAGAGGTCTCAGATGACTGATCATCTCTGAGCACAAGAAAGGGTTGGCACGGTTTCGTCGCGAACAATCGCGCCATTTTTGAGTGGAAAGAAGGGTTGGCACGGTTTTCAAGGAACAGTCACACCATCTGGCGCAGGTTTGAGAGTGATAATCGTGCCAGCGCACCAGGAATTGCTATTGGTGCAGCAAAGCAATCCTTAATCGCACCAATTTCATAATACACATCAATTTTGTTTTCGACGCGGATCTTTCACCGTCAAGGCCTGCCAGCCTCTTTCTCTTTGAAAAATCTGCAATTTTTTGCAGATCGGTCCGGTGGCGGTACTTTGAAATTTCAGATCTGTTCGGTGGCAGCAGATCGGATTTGCCCGGTGGTGGCACATTAGAGTTCCTGATCTGTTTGGTGGCAGCAGATCGGATTTGCCCGGTGGTGGTGCACTGGAGTTCCTGATCTGTTCGGTGGCAGCAGATCGGACTTTGGCTCATTGAAGGTACAATTTTTTTCAGCAAAATAGAGGTTCGGATCTGGTATGTGGTGATTTTTTTTAGTATTCAGTTAGATAGACTTATTTATCAGAGAATCAAAAATTTCATTAGTCTAATATGAATAACAGTATAGAATCGTATCTCCACGAGTCTGGAAAACTCGATGGATCGAATTTCACCAACTCGAAATTCAAGATGCAAACTTTACTTGAAAGTGCAAATGTGTGGTCGATCATTATAGGAAATGAGCTGAGACTAGGATCAGCTGCACAAGAGCAGGATTGGGATAAAAGGGAGACAAAAGCGAAGGTCATATTGAAGATGTCCATCAAGGACAATGTTATCCCACATATTAGAGACTGTAAATCGGTCACTGACATTTGGACAATGCTCAAAAACCTCTATTAGACACAGAATACCAACTGTGTCTTATCACTCCAAGGCAAGTTTTTTGCATTGAAGATGGAGGAGAATAAGTCTGTTGTTGGATTCATTGCTAGAGTCAAATACGTGAAGGATAGACTGGGAGATATCGGAGAGAAAGTTTCTGATTCAGATCTGGTCACGATCACGTTGAACGGAATGACTGATGAATACTAGGTGTTCATCTTAGGGTTGTCAGCAAGGGAAAAAGCCCATGCGCTTGAAGAGCTATCAGGGATTTTCGTATAGGAAGAAGAGCGGTGACAAAATTTGAAATCAAAGAGAAATGACCTTGCTCTGATGGAAGAAAGGAGACAGTATAGAGGGAAGCAGCATCAGCAACAGCAACAGCAGCAACAGAAAGGTGCCAACACATTTCAGAAGAGACCGTTTAAAGGTATGTATGCTAATAATTTTCGCAGCAAAAAATGTTTTTACTGTGGAAAACCTGGTCATCAGATTAAAGATTGTTATAAGAGGTAGGCAGACGAAGGAAGAAACAAATAGAGAAAACATAATGATTACTTTGTTGAGGAAGAGGAGGACCATAGCCATGAACTTCGACTATTTATATCTGATTGTGCTCTTTCAGCTTCGAAAGCAGATGGAGACGACATATGGAATGTCGAGTCTGGCGCATCCTCACATATGGCTGGTAAGAAGGACTGGTTTGAATTTCTTGAAGAAACTTCATGCGGGTCGAAAATCTATTTAGGAGATGACAATGGATATGAGATCAAAGGATATGGTGACATTCCTATAAAGTTACCTGGTGGTGACATTAGACATCTTAAAAATGTATTATATGTTCCAGGAATTAAGAAATTTTTTGTCTCTGTCTCAATGATTACTAATCAGGACATGCAAGTTCAATTCTTTAAGACTAACTGTGTCATTAAGGATAGCCAGATGGAAACAGTTGCAACAGGAGTGCGTGTGGGGAATCTGTATAGACTAGATGTGAAAAGTATGCCACAACAAGCAATGGTTGCAGCTGGATTGGCAGTTGAAGATCTCTGGCATCAGAGATTCGACCATCTTAATCTGCAAGACCTCATCCTATTTCAGAGAAAAGGTATGGTTGATGGACTCCCTGTTCTCCATAATGTTAAGCTGGATTGTGATCGATGTGCATTAGGGAAAATGCATAGAGAAGAGGTCCCTTTGCATGTTAATAGAAAGGAAATAGATATTTTAGAACTGGTGCATACTGACATCTGCAGACCTATGTGAACTAGGTCTTTAGGAGGAGCATATTACTTTATCTTATATACAAATGATTGCACTAGATTTTCATCGATACACTTTTTGATGAAAAAGAGTCAAGCCTTTCAGTAGTTTAAAGTGTTTAAATCCATGGTAGAAAACTAGATAGGAAAAAGGATAAAAATTCTCCGCTCAGATCAAGGGGAGAATACAGGTTGGGAGAGTTCGTGAATTTCTGCAAGCATCATGGGATTGTGCAACAGTTTACAGTGCCTCACACTCCATAGTAGAATGGAGTGGCAGAGCAGAAGAACAGAACTCTTGTGGAGTGTTCAAGGGGCATGCTTCAAGGTAAGGGTCTATCAAATGGTCTTTGGGCATAAGCTATTAACACTGCTGTGTATTTAAAGAATAGGAGTCCTACTAGATGTCTAGGCTTAAAAAACCCTTTTGAAGAATTGTTTGGATTCAAACTAGCAGTAAGTCACTTAAGAATATTTGGGTCAAAAGCCTATGCTCATATACCTACAGTTGATAGGAAGAACTTAGATCCCAAAGCCATGAAATGTATATTTGTTGGATATGGCACTGAGTTGAAGGCATATAAGTTATTCAATCCTGTGACTCACAAGGTTTTTGCAAGTAGAGATTTCATATTTCATGAACAGGTTTAAGAAGGAAAGGAGGATTCTAACAGTGATTGCCACATTCCATTGCTAATAGAAGAAAATAGTGAGGAAGATGAAGAGCAGGAGTAGAAACAAGAAGAAGAAGCAACAGATAATGTAATCAATGATGACGCAAGTCCAAAAAAGGCTGAAATAGATAGATTTGAGGTAAGTCCCCTACCAAGGAGATCAGGTAGGAAGACTCGATTATCTTCTAGATTTAAAGACTATGCATTAATGTCAAAGATTGTAAACATTGTAGAACCTGCAAATTATGAGGAAGAAAGTAAATCTGATGCATGGAGGGCTGCAATGTATGAGGAAATAGAGTCAATAAATAAAAACCATACTTGGGATTTGGTTGAATTAGCTGAAGGTGAAATCCCCACAGGATGCAAATGGCTGTACACTACAACAAAACATTGTGATTAGCATCCATTTTTGCTTCCTTTTTTTGCATCTAGAGACCATTTTTGGTGCTATTTGTGTCCATTTATCCAATATGGTGCAAAACGTGATGCAAAGTTTTCACCGAGTTTTGCACCAAGTCTTACATCAAGTTTAGCACCAAGTATTGTAATAGGTTGTGCACTAGATTTTACACCAAGTTTTACACCATGTTTTATGCCAAATTTTGTGCCATCCTTTGCATCATGTTTTGCATCAATTTTGGCACCTAATTTTGTTTCACCATCTTTTGTATCCTCTATTGCATCCACTTTTTGCCACTACACTTGCATCAACTTTTGCATCATCTCTTGCATCCTCTTTTGCATCATTTTTTGCATCCATTTTTGCATATTTTTTGCATCCCCTTTGTTCAAAGTTTTGCATCGAGGTTTGTGTCTAGTTTTTGCATCTACTTTTGTTGCATTGAATTTTACATCTTGTTTTGCAGCCATATTTACATCCTCTTTTTCATCTGTTATTGTGTCCACTATTGCATCCATTTTTCTTGTGCCATAATTTGCACCTATTTTGACACCTCCCTTTGCACCCTTTTTTGTTTCTAAATTTGCATCCACGATTGCATCCTCATATAAATTTAGGTTTTTATCGACTTTTACATCTATTTTTAATCCCTTTTTATATCCAATTTTGTGTCAAGATTTGCATCAAGTTTTGTGTCTTGTATTGCATCTACTTTTGCATAGAATTTTGTTGCATCAACTTTTGCATCATATTTTACATCCATTGTTGCACCCATGTTTACTCCCACTTTTACATCCCTTTTTGCATCGTATTTTTCATCTTCATTTACTTCTTTTTTTGTATCTATCATTACATCCACTTTCGTTGTGACACAATTTGTGCCATGTTTTGTACTTACTATTGTACCCACATTTTCTTCCAATTTTGCATCCACTTTTGTGTTGGGTTTTGCATCTCATTTTGTATCTTCTTTTGCATGTACTTCCATTGCATCCATATTTTGCATCCAATTTTATTTCTCATGTTGCACCTGTGTTTGCATCCACTTTTATATCCCTTATAGCATCTTGTCTTGCATCTAAGTTTGCATCTATTTTTTTTCTATTATTACATCCACTTTCTCATCCACTTTTTTTGTGCTATGATTTGTGTCATATCTAATGCATATCGTTGCAACCCACATTTTCTTCCACTATTACATCCACATTTGTTTCCTCTTTTGTGTCCAAGTTTGCATCAAATATTGTTTATGTTTTTTGCATCCCATTTCGAATCTATTTTTACATCCACTTTTGATTCGTCCAATTTTGCAACTAATTTTGTGTTCACTATTGCACCCATGTTTGGTCCATGTTTACATCTCTTTTTTCATCCAATTTTTCTTCCTTTTTGCATTCAAGTTTGTGTCTTTTTTTTCTTTTACATTCATTATAGTATCCACATTTGTTTCACCACAATTCATGCTAAGTTTTATGCCTACTATTGTACCCATGTTTTATTCCACCTTTTCATCCATGTTTGAATCCTATTTTGTATTCAAGTTTGCATCAACTATTGCATCTATTTTTTCATCCACTTTTGTGTCAAATTTTTTGTCTTGTTCTGCATCTAATTATGTTGTGTCCATTCTTCATCTAAATTTACGTCTATTTTTACCCCCATTTTTTTGTTCACTTTTGCATCCCTTTTCCAACTCACACCATATTTTTTGCATTGATGATATTTCTTATGACATTGAAAATTATGAACAACTGATGAAAAAGTCAATAATTATAATGATGATGATAATGAAGATGATGACGATGACATGAATTGTGATTGTTATGATAATGACAATGCTGATAAAGATGATGAGAGTTACAATGACAATGATGATGATGATGCTAATGACCGTGGCCATTCTTCCCAATTTTTAAATGTTTTCATGGCCAAAATCATAATAATTATCTTTGGCGTCATCTTCCAAGTCATCATCATCTGATCATCATTATCATTATTTTCATCTTGGTCATCATCAAGAACAATAATGGCATGAATGAT
>APFE030776946.1:0-15341 GCA_000404065.3 Pinus taeda
GTAACTTACAATCCAACGGTCACAATATGTAGTGATCCGACGGTTCACTCTCTCCTCGGTATTACCGACACTTGATCCGTGGCTTGACACCCGATTGGTCCATGAGTTCTATTTAAAGCGCATGGAGGGTCATTGTTCAGGTAATCCGTCTATGAAAGAAAGCTTATGTAAATTTTCATTCTTTGATTAATAAATTGCCTGAAGTGGCCACGTTGGCTCAGGCCGTGGACTGTTTCCCTCTTTGAGGGTTTTAACCACGTCAAAAATACTGGTGTATTGATTTGAGATCTAGTTGTGAGCGGTGTCCTTTTGGTGTTCTTTCTGAGGAACTTACCCTGTAAATTCCTACATGCATATTATTATCATGGTCATATCTATCAAATATTTAGGAGCTTATGATAGGATCCTTTTTTGAGGGATACCATCCTGATCATAGTAGAGATTTGTTACTCCTTCTTTCCTTGGCCGTTTTCTTCCTCCATCTTTCTAGTGATATGAACTTCTTTCCATAATATTTCCATAGCATTGAATCTTAGCTATACTATGTTATCTTGTTTAAGAACCAAACTTTCATTTCCTTTCTGCACATGATTGAGTCCTTTAACCTTCAACACTTTTTCCCTCAACTTGTCTTTTTCTATCTTCTTATCATCTTTCCCAGATCTCCCAATTGAGATCGTATGAATATATCTCTTCATTCTTTGATATCTTTAATCAAATCTAAGTGATATGAACTTCTTCACTTCATTTCAAAGAGTATATCTTCTAGTATTTCATATATCTCTTTTATGTCTCCATTGTTGCTACATAGAGATGAGAGGACCTTAAGAGTTCCCTCCCATGAATTCAAAGGAGACCTTTTTCCTTGATATGTTCACTGACTTCTCTTATGAGGATTATGACAATCCTCCTTATTCCATGCAAGGACTTTTGATGACCCATCCAACCTGTAGATATCCTTTCAATAATGAAGTCATTTTACCAAATTAATTAATGAAAAATACTTACTTGACATGTGAATATAAAATCTTCACTTTGATCATGTTGATGATAGTTGAAGAAGATGTATTAGGGCTTATTCTTGGATGACATTCTTTCAAATGAAAAGCCTTTCCTCAATAGAAAAGGTTGCTCCTTTTGATGAGGATGATTTGTTGCTTTCTTGAATTATCTTCTTCTAGGGCAAGGAGATGATCCTTGCTTGTTTTTATAACCTTGAAGATGACAATGCCTTCTTTCCTTCAATATGCTTTGCCTTCTTTTGTAGTGTAGATCAGGATTACTTCTAGGGTTTCAACCTATTACAAGATTATGTGATCTTTTTTTTTTGAGGACCTTTGAGTTACCTTTCTTTGTAGACATTTTAATGAGAATCTTGGTGGAATTTTGATCATGGTTGTTGAGACACAAGTTCTTGTTGTTGTAGACTGCTTCTTTGATCTAGGGCTTGATCCTTCAATGTAGATCTTGATCCTTTTTCTTTGATATCCTTTAACCTGCTTTGATATACTTCTTGAAGCTTGATCCTTGAATCTCGATTTACTGCCCTTCTTTTAACTTCAACACCTTAGCTCCGATACCATGCTAAAGAATCTAGGGCAACTGAAGTTAATGAGATTCTTCTAGTTATGATAACTATTTGTGAGGTATTTTAACTTTTCTTCTTAGCACAATATTCACTTGTTATTATTAGAGTGTGTCTTCTTATATTCATCAAATAGTTACCAAAAACAAAGAGACAAGAACACAAGATGTTGGCTTTCTACTAGGGCCAATACCTCTCACTCTTTGAGAGGAAAACCCGCACAAAAATTCTTCTTATAGAGATTCCAATTGAAAAATACCAAGACCATGACCCTTGACCTATTATGCCACTCCACCACCAAGACACCAACCCTCTTCTTTGTCATTGCTGAGATCATCATCATTGTTGCACCATTGAGGCCATCACTACTACACCACCGAGATCTTCACCACAACAATGAGATCTTATATATATAATATATATATATATATATATATAATATAAGAGAGTTGCACTGTAGAATTCATGACACAATGATCTTCTCCATTAAGGTCATGATTGTAGTTATACTGAGATCATAATTACATTTATGCCAAGATTATGACTACATAGAGAATGTATGCTAAGACAAAGTGTGTCACTATGTGATCACCGAGAATGAGATAGGTTTGTTCTGAAGTTTCTGCAGAGATGTTACTACTGCCCATCCGAATAACACTGAGATGTATCCGAGCCTCATTTTGCCTTTACCCATCCGAATTTCAGAGATGATTGTAGCCTCATTGAAACATTAGAGAGAGTATTTGAATCATTGTACTTCTTGTACCCTAGCGCATATATATAGTACTATGCCTCTAAATTTGAGTCGACATGATAGAGTGAACTGATGTGTCTCCTTACTTGAGCCGACATGACGAAGATGATTGTGCTTGTCATTGGGAGGGCTTCTTGACATTTTTTATGACTCAAATACATTTGATACATGCCCAATAAGGGTTATTCATGATATTGACTCTTTTACCTTTAAAGATAAACCCTAAGGCTCTCAATGGGAGCCATCTATACATAAAAATTCGTGCTCATGAAACCCAAGAAGCAAGCAAAATAATAAATTCATTTTCTTGCTTACAAAAAATCATAATTACAATGACTTTATGAAGACCAAACACAATTAGCAATTCTTTGGATTACCTAAAGATTACTCTTATCACGATTATGATTACCAATTAAGTTCTTTTAAGAGTGACTTGATTTGCAATATTATAAACTTTATCTGTGAAGATCACTTGCACCAAGTTAGTACATCCACAAGAAATGATGTAACCAATAATCCGCTTCCTAGTAATGTGATAGCAATGACAAGTAGAAATATTTCAGTGTTACAATAATGCTAGCTATCAATGAGGAAAAGAGAGTACTAACCCATAATGTTAATATTTAAACCAATATTACCAAACAATTGCCAACTCAATTATCCCTTTAGAGCACTTATGTTCTTAGTTAGATGAGGATGCAAACAATGAATTCTTGTGCAAAAGTGTAATGTATGCAATATGCAAATGGATGCAAGGGATGCAGAATGCAATGAAATGCAAGATGGAGCAGCCAAGGAGGTGATGATTGCAGTAGTAAGAAAGACACCAAATTCCAGTAGAATACACTTGTTCAAAGTGCACAAGATGCAAGCAACAAATACCAAATGAATTAGATGACTGCCAACCACTTTTTACACCACTGCAATGTTTATAATCATAACTTATGACACATATATCAGACCTCAAACTAACACAATAGTGCTCCAAAAAATGGCAAGATATGCCAAGTAATGCAAGCCCAATGAATGAAAATGATATTCCAATGATGAAATGTGATTGCAAGTTGATTATTATGCCATTGTCATGTATTTTGTCACTGTTGTAGAGGACTTTTGGTGGTTGTAGGTGATAGATCATACCTTGAAATCCAACCATAGTCCTCAAAAAAATTACTTTTATGCAACCAATAAGACCACAAGCTAGATGTTTATAGCCTTAAGTGATTAATGAGTGAATTTAGGCTTATTTTAAATGTGTTTAGGCTCTGAATATAATGTTGTAATAAAATGCTTCAAAATTTGAGATGGGAACAGTGATGAGAATGAAACATTAGAGCGAAAACCACTAGGAATAATGGCCTTGTAAATGACTAGCTTGGCTTCCAATGAAAATTTCTTCCTACAACCACCAAGTTAGCTCCAGAATCACTGCAAAACAATTTTTTAGAAACAAAATACTAATGCAAACATAATCAATGACTAGAAAAACAAACAAACTAACAAACAAAAACAAAAACAAAACAAAACAAAAAACAAAACAAAACAAATAAAACTAACAAATAAAACAAAACAAACAAACAAAAAACAAAAAAACAAAAACAAAACATAACAAAAATGAGGGCTAGAAGAGGAGGTTAGGGCTAGGAAAAGGCCAACAATAGGACCAAGAGGCCAAGGAAGGACATCGATGAGGGGAGGAAGGCTAAAGAAGGCCACAACTAGGGAGAAAAGGGCCTAGAAGGCCAATATTTAAGGAAAAAAGGGCAAAGGAGGGGGGCCAAGGAGGTTTGAGGCCCCTCTAAGGCAATGGCAAGGCCAAAAATGGCCTACACCCAAGGGAAATCCCTCTAAGGTTTGCGGCAAGGGAAAGCGAAGGCATACAAGGGCTGACAACAAGGGATCAAGGCCCTAAAGGCCTATAACCTTAGGGAAAGGGGGCAGTAGTTAGGGTTTAAGGCCCTTAAGGGCCTAAAAAAAATCAAAAAAACATAACAAAACAAAAATGAGAGCTAGAAGAGGAGGTTAGGGCTAGGAAAAGGCCAACGATAAGACTAAGAGGCCAAGGAAGGGCAACGATGGGGGCAGGAAGGCTAAAGAAGGCCACAACTAGAAATAAAAGGGCCTAAAAGGCCAATACTTAAGGACAAGAGGGCAAAGGAGGGAGGTAAAGCAGGTCTGAGGCCCCTCTAAGGCAATGACAAGGCCAAAAATAGCCTACAGCCTAAGAGAAATCCCTCTAAAGTTTGCTGCAAGGGCAAGGGAAGGCCCAGAAGGGATGACAGCAAGGGATCAAGGCCCTAAAGGCCTGTAACCTTAGGGAAAGGGGGTAGTAGCTAGGGTTTAAGGCCCTTAAGGGCCTATGACCAAGGAGAAGGAGCCTATAAGGCTCACAACAGACCCTAAAAGGCTAGCAGTTTACCTAGAGGAGGAGAAAAGGCCACAGCTAGGCTAGAAGAGGGGACAACTAGGGCCTAGAGACCTAAAAGAATTCCAGAACCCTGCAATCACAAAAAAAATACCACAAACTGCCAAAACTTGTTTCCTTAAGGCCAGTGGCTACCTTCCTTGGTTGGACGTTGAGATTGGAGGATGACTAATGGATACATCTTACCTTCCTAGGCCTAGATCAGCCTCAAAACACCATCAAATTTGCTCAATAATGCTAGACATCTTGCTTGAAATGAGAGAAGCCCTTCAAACCCTAGCCTTAGGACTAGGTCTTCCACAAAAATTTTGATTTCCTTTGAGGCTTGAAGACCCATCTACAAAATGAATGAAAGAATTTCCCAAAACCCCAAATATATACAAAAATTTCAAAACCCCAAAACTCCAAGTGCTACAAAATAATACAAGGGTTAGAAAATAAATTTACAAAATATTTACAAATGTACAACATTTACAAAATAAAATTATTAGCTCTCATTAGCAAATATTTTTTTTTTTTAGCCCAAGATCAAATAAAAAAACTGAGAGATTTTTAAATAAATTGCATGGATGAATAACTTCAAAAGATAGACTGGCCAATGCCCTTCTGCAAAATAATTCACCACAATGCAAAATTTAGAGCCCAAACAAGGTCGACTCTTCCCCATAGTCTATGAACTTAGAGCCTAAGGGATAGCATACTTGTAAATCTCTATAAATTCTCAAGATAAAATGTTAATTCATAGCGTGAATCAAATCACCTAAGATAATGCGTACCAATAGAATGTCATTGTCACCAACAAATGAAATAACAGTTAAAAAAATTATTTAGCAAAATATAGGATAAACATATAGCTAACACATACCACAAATCAACAGATAGAAAAACACCATGAACTGAACCCCAAAGTCTTTCTATTATGATAAAAAATGTTCCCAGCATAGCAATAGCTCAGTACCAACGTTACAAAATCACCACCTCCAAAGAGGGGATATAAAAGCTAAATGCCTTCTTTATATAGAGAAAACCCTTCTAAGTGGAAAATAACGGCTAGTTGGCTTGATCCTTGTCAAAATAATCTCGACTGTCGAAAATAACTTGATCATCTTTTAATCTCCACCGTCAAATTTTTGTTTTTGAGAAAAAAATTCGAATTTCTCTGAAAAATATTTTTAATTAATCCAAAAATTAATATTTTGGATTAATTTCCTCAAAAAATTGACTTTGACTTAACTACCAAGGTCCAAGGGTTCAATTTTTTTTTGAAATATTCATTTTCCCCTTGTGGAGGACTTCCAAAATTTGACTTCTTTTTGACCCTCGAATTTTTTATTATTTTCCACTTGGAGAAATTAATTTCTCTAAATTTATTTTTTGACTCAAAAATAATTAATTTTCTGGGTTAGGATTTTAAGTTAATTCGAAGATAAAAATTATTTAATTGACTCTAGAAGGGATCAATAATTTTTCCACCCTCAAATATTTCAGCTACTGTGAGGGACTATGAACTAAAATATTTTACATAAAAATATTACAATTAATTCGACCCTTAGAAGGGGAAATACACATTTAGACTAGACCCTTAAGAAATTACTCAATTTTGTGACATAATATGATCTAGTATGAAACCAAGTGTGTCTATAATAAAATAATTTATCCACGATTTCTGATTGTGAGGAATCATGCACTAAAATGATTCCTAGACACACTTTTACATTAGACTCAATAAATACTAGGAATCACCTAAGACCTTGTCAACGAATTTGACCCTAGCTTTGGGGTTTAAGCTGGAAGAAAAACGATAACAATTATGTGCGTTTACAAACACACATAATTCGGGGAGGTTAAAAAACTTCCAAAGATGAAATCCTTTGCCAAAATAATAGGCTTATCTAGGTATTGTTACATAATTAAATGGTCATACTAGCATCATTTACAACAAACTTTGCAAAAATTTGGTTTTACAATGATGAATTATGGCAATTGATGACTTTGATCTTCAAAAAAAATTCTCCACTTCCTTATACCATGCTTCCTCAAATTGTTGACAAGGTGTGGACAAAATCTGGATTGACGTGGGGGCATGTTGCTTCGTTGAAGGAATGTGAAAATCCAAAATCTTACATCCAAGAAAACAAAAGTACATCAAATAGATATCCGCTCAAAATCAAAATCATCATGTATACATAAAACATCTGCTAGAATAGAAATGTTATTCTAAAACTTTGAAATGTAAAGACATAAAATTAAAATGCATGAAAAAAAACTAATGACAGAAATAAAATCTTACCTAAGAGTGTAGGGTTAGAAATACAATACAATGGATGCCCTATGGCATTGTATGTCATCCTTGTGGCACAATTTGGAACATTTGTTTGCTTATAGGTAGGTCGATAGGTTGTTTCTCAGATGTCCCTTGTTGAATTTTGACCATTTTAGGCTGATGTAGATTCTCATCATTGCTCTACCTACCTTTGTCAAATTTGAGCCTTCTTTTTTTCTTGTTTGGAAGATGAGGTGAAGAAAATGATGGATAGGTTGTTTCTTAGATGTCCCTTGTTGAATTTTGACCATTTTAGGCTGATGTAGATTCTCATCATTGCTCTACCTACCTTTGTCAAATTTGAGCCTTCTTTTTTTCTTGTTTGGAAGATGAGGTGAAGAAAATGATGGATAGGCAAGAAGAATTTAGTCACAACTGCATTATACTCTGAAGGATGACCTTGTGATTCAACCTCTTCATTGTCTGGTCTCTTCATATTTTCAACATGATACCTTCTTTCTACTTCTTTGTACAACCTGATCATACCACCTACTACTGCGAGAATAGTGGCATATGATAAATCCAACTGAATGCATCCTCCTAAATATGTTGCAAATTTCTTTGATAAGAGCATTCCCCATACATCAAGCACATCAATAATATCTATGTCCATGGTGATAATAGTATATGGATAATATCTATGTCCATGGTGATAATAGTATATGGATAATTAGCCAAGGCTACTTGCAAGTCTTTAACTACACCGAGGACTTTAGTTTTCTTTGAATCCATAGAGCAAATGTTGTGGTAGGGCCTTGAAATTCTTAAGTTTAACTAGTCCATGACCTTCTTAGTCATGACATTAGTTGAGTCCCCTGAATCCAACATACAATTGTGAAGCAAGTGATCATTAAATTCTAAAGTCAGAAAGAAGGGTTGATGATCTTCATTTGTCATATAATAATTTAAATCCTTTAAGTTAATTTCTTCATCTTTTTGGTGCACATTAGCCTTATCATGCTAAGTTGTGCCTAAAGCCTTGAAAAATGAAACTCTTTAAGAAGGAATCTTTAAGAGTTCGAAAACTGGGACAAAAAAATTAACATTGTTTATCCATGCAACCCAATCAAGTTTTAACCTTGATTGATAACTCTTAGATGCAGCCTGTTGCTTTTTCTGATTTTGATCTTTGCCTTCTTTTGATAATTGTAACATTTACTTCTAGCAATTTCCAGAATCTGCTCTTGAGACTGCGTTTCACCATATATCTGTGTAATAGGATCATTTCCATCACTAAAATTATTGATGGTGAAAGATAAAGGGATCATATGTTTGCAACAACTTTCTTTTGAAGAATTCTAATGGACATTATTTATATGTTCACTAGTTCCTTCATCTAGGAGTCTTCTAGCTATGGAACATGAACTTTTTTCATGAAATAATTCATAAGGTTTTCATAATGGAATAGGTTGATCTGTGGCATTGGTGGATTCAAGCAAATTGGGAGGCCTTTGCTCATTGGGAGGATTCTTCTAGGCCATAGATTATTGTTACCTCTAATATTATTTTTATTTCTAGAATGAATCTTCTGCCTTTGATTCTATTCCATTTGAATTAGCCTAGATTGCATGGCCCTCATTTCTCTACCATGCTCAATTATCATTTATTTAATCATATGAGTCAACTCTTTACTTGGGTCATGCTCTACCTCCTTTATCTCTTTACATTTAATCATATGAGTTAACTCTTTAATTGGGGCATGCTCTACCTCCTTTATCGACCAGACATCTTTCAAAACCAAAATCTTAGATTTACTATATGATTTCTTATATTATTCTAATTCTTCGGCTATAGCTTGAGCAGAAACTAAATCAATTGGTTTAGCACGTGCTATTTCATAAAATGTATCAACAACAAATGCTTCAAGATACTCCTCTAACAAGGATTTGTTAGGAGGCATATCGTCTTGAGACATTTCTTTGACAATGTCATTGAACCTTTGATTGAATTCTTCAATTGTTTCATTTTCATTCTTCTTTATATCGTTGATTGCTTTAAACAAATATCTTCCTTGTTTCTTGTCCCCGTATTTACCCTTAACTGCATTGATGATAGCTTGCTGAGAATAGAAAGAATTATCAGGTTTATCCAAGAATAAATGTTGTTGTAGTATAATCATGCACAGTTAGAAATGTCATAGATTTTAAAAACAAAGTCCATCCAGAAATTAAAATTTAAAAGTTTGTTGGGGCTCATGCCATTAAAGTTTTTTGGAGCATTCAAAATACCACTGGAAAAATCATTTTTATAAAATTGTATATTCATATACTCATTCAAATGGAACCCTTAACCTTGGAAGGGATTTATATGATGAAGAGTGGAGAAATTATTGCGGGAGAAAGGTAGAGATGGTGATGCTCACGTAAATCCGTTTGCAAGAGCAATAACCATAAGCAGAATAATGGGAAGGCTACACTTTTAGGTGGCCAAATTGAGAATAGAGGAGATCCAAATGACCCTAGGGTGAGAATGGAACAGGAATGTGGACTATTAATGACATGCAAACTCTTAGAGGCCCAGCACAATGTGACCGTCGTTGAAAACATAGTAATTTACTGCGATCCTGATTGGACAAATGTAAAACTTGCACAAGCAAAGTATCTTCTATTATATGTTGCCCAATTGAAGGACACAGTGTCAAAAAGATTCAGTAGTTATTGTTGCAAATAACTTCAATTCTTACAAATGGCCAGAACAACTTATTCGATTTGTTTACAGGAAAAAGGGTTTGTAGTCTCTTTAATGCTCAATATGATGATCTAGTTAGTGCCTAATGTGGACACACGACATTATCGTGAGCACCACAATAATAGTAGGTATTGCTTGCGTATTTTGAACGATATTCATTGGTATTGCCAACTTCTGGAGTTGCTTGTAAACGTTTGAACATATCACAATACAAGAAGAATGAGATATATCAACCTAGAAACAAGACAACATACAAGGAAAAATGTATTGTTGCCTCCGGTCGTCCGGAATATGTCAACATAGAGTTCTATTTTTCGAAGTCATCTTTAAAAAAATTACGGTAATTAGGTTCCATTGGTCAAGACATTCCGATTCCATTGAGCTGCAACAATCATCTGTGACAACCAAAGCTCCAGATTGTCATGGACGGATTTTCTCTAATATTAAAATAGAAAAACGTGAGATCCAAGATTCGAATCTGCTATGATATCACAAGATAACTCCACATGCTTATTACGGGATGACTGGATTAGAAAATGCTCCTTATATACATGAAATCCTGGCGTATGGTCAGTGTCAAATTACACCAATGCCCGACTTTAGGAATTACGAAATATTATTGTGTGATTACAAAATTCTTCGTGTGACTATATAGTTTATGCCACAAAATGTTGCAGATGGTTTCCATATAAAGCATCTACACGATGGCCAGGGTTGTGCAAGCCCTTGATGTCCTCAAGGATTGGAGGAAAATTTTATTATATCGAGATTGACTCTTTTTACGCAACAACAAATGCAGTAGAAGCAATATAGTAACGCATCACATGTTACACAACTGTTAATTGGGAGCAATATTAGCGAGGCACGCATAACAACAGTTGAGACCCACATTGATGTACATTCCCCAGCACATCTCCATGAAGCATTTGACAAAAACTTGGCACCGCGTGCAATATTAAAAATTGGAAAGTAAATGTTATCCTAACGAAGAATTCGGAGGTAGAAAATAAAAGGCCAATGTAAAATATTATATATATTTTATGTATATAATATTTTTAAAATTTTATTTTTAAAACTGTTTAAAATATGTTTTGCAACCAAATCAAGAGTCGGTTCCGTAACTAATTTGACAGTTATCCAATGAGTCTAGAGGGCAGAAACAAAGTCCAAAATGAGTAAATTCGGGGTTCAAAGTCTTGGAGTCATCACTCCCTTATAACATGGAAATATCTTCGAAATCAAAGAACATAAAGTAGTTTTCATTCTAGTTTTGAGTGTGTAAGATGCAACTAGTTGTTTCAGTTTCATTTCTTAGACGGTGTAAGATGCAACTAGTTGTTTCAGTTTAATTTTTCATAAATTTACATATTGGTATACATGTGATTTAAATTTGAAAACTTTAATGAAGTGCTCCACATCCAAGAAACTCATGCATATTTTCTTAGTCTTTATTATTCTTTCTGCAGAAGTTTAGATTCAGATTCTTAATTGTCTGGGTTAAACTTTGTCTTCTTTATTTCTCTTCAAGCCACTCTTTCAATCCAAAAACCTTGCAACCCTCAATTTTTTTTGGCCATTATGTTTTTGAAAGCTAGGGTTTCAAAACTAAAAGCTTTGTTGCAAGCCCTCGTGGCTTGTCCCTCCGGCCATAGATTCTAAAAGTTTTTCATCAATCTTTAGATGTCTCAAGTATTGGTTCCCTTACAGCCAGGCACTGTCTCTAGGGAAACAACAACTGCAATACATCATCTTCTAATGAAAGAACAAAGAGCTTCATCTTAATAACATCTGTATGATTATATGTTGTTGCATGAGCATGCCTTAGCAAGAAGGATGTGAACTTTTTGAGATGAGTGTCTATAGTGATTGCATTGTTCCCTTGAAACGTAGAAATCTTGTCCAAACCAGCATCTGAAAAAGCATGAGGATATCTCTTAATATTTCCAAGTTGCAAGGCCTGTAAAACTCTATGATACCTTGACTACTGGGATCAGGGAAGAGCAAGTGGATATCATGGAGGATTTATGTCCAAGAAAGATTAAATGCTTATTATAATGTAATTTGTTTAACCAAGCTCTTAGATCTTTTTCAAGATGGGGAGTGTGGTTAACCAAGCTACCAAGATTTCTTCTAGTATAAGCTCTTATGAAGGGATGTAAGTGGACTCATCACCCAAATAGGAAACTAACTGAAAAGTCCAGGTGTTAAAGGTGCAAATAGAAAAGTTGATGTTGAACAAGGTGATGAGAAGATTTGTGAGATGTCAAAGAGCTAAGAAATGTGACGGTTGACGGGTTAATCAAAGGATGAAGAATGCTACGATGAGAAGATGTGAAAACTAGGGACAAAAAAATATATCCTCGACAATGGTGTTAAAAAATGTTGTTGCCAAAATTGTATAGGCAAGATGCGACTATGCTCAGGACAGGAGTTGTCACTCTGATCCATACCCGCTATGTTCTAGTTGTCTCTTACATCGGGCTATGGGGGTAAGTCCTAATGAAATGTGAAGATGCAAGACCCGTCGACAACCAATAAGTCTGGGAAACATAACTGAATGGCCTAGCAACTTAGTTATTTTAGCAATTTTAATGATTTGATTAGATTGTCTTGAAAACCAATGTCTTAAATGGAGTCAAAATGCTTATTTCAAGTGAATTATCTACCAAGCCACTAGATGAACATTTTTTGCTTTAGGATACTTCACTAGCTTATATGAAATGAAACACCTAATAACTAAGTGAAATGCAATATCTTGGTTTATTTTAAAGTATATGCCTATCTAAATGTATCCTTCCTCTCAACTATTTTGAAGCTAGTCTCTAGTGTGGTTGTGAGAAAGAAACCTAGGGGAAGATAACAAAGGCTATATTAATGATACCTCTCGTGGAGATCTAACCACCCAATATATCTGGCGTTGCATATATTGTGGCTTTGGAAACTGCAAGGTCACCATATTAACCACAAAAGAGGGTCTAGGCTTCGGAAGCTGGGTGAGAAAGAGTGGTCCTATCTTTATATCAACCAATCTTATGCTTGGAGGTAAATTAATTAGTGCAAGACTAATCCTACAATGCAAGTGCAAAATATGAGTGATTACTCCTAAGATGAAGCTATTAAAGGATCTCAAGTACTTAGAGACAAATTACAATGATATTCAATTTGAAATAATATGGTACTGACAATATACAATGACAATCTTCACTAAAAGAAAGTTCTCAATTAACCAAATAGATGGCGCCAGAAAATGTTATCAAGATCACAATATACAATTGCTCATGACATGAAAAAAAAAGTCCAATGCCAATTAGATGATCATGATTAACAAATTCTCAAGGTTACATAGATTATAACAATAGAATGCTAATGTGCCAATTAGATACAAAAAAAAAAGAAAAATTCAAATTCCTTATCAACACAATTAGCAATTCTTTGGATTACCTCAAAGATTACTCTTATCACAATTATGATTACCAGTAAAGTGCTTTAAAAGTGACTTGATTTGCAAGATTATAAAATTTAGATGCGAAGATCACTTGCAACAAGTTAGTAAATCCACAAGAAACAATGTAACCAATTATCCACTTCTTTAGCAATGCGATAGCAATGACAAGTAGAAATATTTCAATGTTACAATAATGCTAGCTATCAATGAAGAAAAGAGAGCATTAATCGACAATGTCACTTTTTAAGCTAATCTTACCAAACAATTTCCAACTCAATTATCCCTTTAGAGAACTTATGTTCTTAGTTAGATGAGGATGCAAACAGTGAATGATTACGCAAAAATGTAATGTATGCAATATGAAAATGGATGCAAGGGATGAATAATGCAATGAAATGCAAGATGGAGCAACCAAGAAGATGATGATTGTAGCAGTAAGAAAGATACCCAATTCCACTAGAAGACATTATTCAAGATGCAAGGAACAAATGCCAAATGAAATTAGATGACTGAAAACCACTTTTGACACCATTGTCGTGTTTATAATCAAACCTTATGGCGCATATATCATACCTCAAACTAACACAACAGTGCTCTAAAAAATGATAAGGGATGCCAAGTAATGCGAGCCCAATGAATGCAAATGATATGCCAATGATGAAATGTGACTGCAAGTTGATTATTATGCTATTGTCATGTATTTTCTCATTGTTGTAGGTGACTTTTGGTGGTGGTAGGTGATAGATCAGACCTTGAAATCCAACCACAATCCTCAAAAATTTTACTTATATGCAACCAATAAGACCACAAGATGGATGTTTATAGCCTTAAGTGATTAAAGAGTGAATTTAGGCTTATTTTAAATGTGTTTAGGCTCTGAATATAATGTTTTCATAAAATGTTTCAAAATTGAAATAAAGAATAGTGATGAGAATGAATTATTAGAAGGCAAACCACTAGGCCTAATGTCTTTGTAGATTACTAGCTTGGCTTCTAATGAAAATGTCTCCTGGCAACCACCAAGTTAGCTCCAAAATCATTGCAAAACAAATTGTTAGAAACAAAATACTAATACAAACTCAATCAATGACTTAAAAAAAAGACCAAATGAGGGCTAGAAGAGGAGGCTAGGGCTAGGTAAAGGCCAATGATAGGCCTAATAGGCGAAAGAAGGGCAGTGACGAGGGGAGGAAGGCCAAAGTAAACCATCGCTAGGGAGAAAAAGGCCTAAGAGGCAAGCAGATAAGGAAAAGAGTGTTGGCATTGGTGATGCAATTGTTGGTGCAGTTGCTGGTTGCAGTGATTGATGGTTGGCATTGATGTCAACCTAGGTATGTATTGCAGATGATTATGTTTCTTGTGTTAGAAAATTAGAAAGGCAAAAAGATTTTCTTATTATTGATAATTACTTGTGATGTTTTTTATTATTACGATTCTTTATATCTTCTTTCCTTTAGTTCATCAAGCAATTGCCAAAGTAGCAACACATAAAACAATAGACATTAGATGCAAGCACTATGCCAAGGAAAAACCCCCCTCGAGGGGAAAATCTAGTCAAGGAATTATTCTTTTCAATAGTATTCTTTGATACTCTTCACCCTAGACCAAGACAAGACCTTTCCTCCACACCAAGTTAGCCTCCCAGAATTTCAACCTCTTTCTAGCAACTTCGACTAGGCAAGCAGCTTACGACAACTCAAATCTTTCAACAATAGACAGACTTGGAAGACTTCGATCTCCCAATCCAGAGCACGAAACAGAGAAAGAGAACCACCAAAATTTCAATTTTCCTTTTCTCCTTAGACGTCCCCAAACTCTCATTCACTTTGGCTGCTCAGCAAAAGACTTCACACCTTCACCCAGCTACAAGAGAACTTTGCAATTCTTCCTAGCTACAAGACAAGTTCGCGCTTTTTCCTAGCTACAATAGAAATCAAACTTGTGTGTGAGAATGATGATCCAAATGAATTCAATGAGCTTTCTTTTATAGGCTCCATGTGAGGTCGAATTGGGTCCTTGAGCCGACTTGATCTTCTTCTAGGCCGACATGGTGTGGAGGTTACATAATTTATATTTGACTCAATACTGAACATTTTTACATGATTCAAAAGCCCAAGAAGG
>APFE030776955.1:2058-19274 GCA_000404065.3 Pinus taeda
CATAGTTCCTTATCTTGTGTCAAGCTCGTTAAAAAATGAAACAACTCCCACAAGTCTTTCCAAGATTTTGAAAGTAAAGCTTCATTCCATCCACCTCATTGCATGCAATGAAGCTTGGGGGGCATGTACCTTGATTTGTGTCATTATGTTCGGGGGCATGTGAACTTATAACAAGCATAGTTTTTCGTTTCAAGCTTGCGTAAACATGAAACCGAATTCGAGCATAGTTCTTTTCCTGTGTCAAGCTCGTTAAAACATGAAAAAAATCCTCCTCTAATTGAGTCGAGAGTTTGACTAGACCTCATAGATGTTAAATTGTATTTTTAGGTTAGTTATTTCAGTCTTTTGCATAGTTTTCTTATAGTTTGAGGTCAAATCTTTCAATGTGATCTTGTAACTCAACGTTGATTTCATCCAATTGGTTGAATGAAATGAAGCTGGGGGGCATGCGCTCTAGCAATCATGCTTAGGGGGCATCAAGCACAGTTTTCACTCTGTTCAAGCTTGTGTAAAAATGAAACTACTTCAAAGCATAGTTTTTCTTTGTTTCAAGCTTTTGTAAAAGTGAAACCTATCTTGAGTCAATTTCGGTTATTTTCAAGACTCATTAAACTCATGAAAATCCCGAGATCATTTTTAGGTTAGTTATTTCATTTTTTTGCATAATTTTCTTGTAGTTTTAGGTCAAGTCTTTCAAATGATCTCGTAGAGTACATTTTTATCATTTTTTCGAACTCGTTAAAACTTACGAAAAGTGAAACATCAGAGTCATCTTTTAAGCCCTTTTCCGACTCCTAAAAAATGAAAAGATTGCCGAGTGTTTCTTTTACACTCGTTAAAACGGAATTAAAAGACAGTCCCCTTATAACCATTTTTTGACCGAAAAAATAGGAAAATATTGCAGGACTTTTGTCGTTTCAAATTCGATATTGGAAATAAAACGATGTGCCCTTGATCGCTTTTTACTTTTCAGGTCAAAGACACTAACTATGAAAATATCCTTGGTCGCAAGATCAAGCGGTTCTCCTAGGTATTATTTTATACTTTTTCGGGCTTAGGAGACACAACTTTACGAAAAAGTTCAACATGGAGTTTTCTAAGTTTTTCAGACTCCCTAAACATGAACAGCGCCGAGTTTCTCCTATACTGGACTCGTTAAAATTTCACAGTAAAGGACCTGTTCTATTACAAACAGGAACGGACCACTCTTTCTTAGGGTTCGCATCAAAAACTAAGTTGGACTCATCCGAAGGATGAGCTTACAAACAAGCATATGTTATCCTCCTCAAGCTTGTAAAAAATAAAGAGGTACTTGCCAGAAATGGTGGAGGAAAAATGAGAAGAATGAGCCTTTTTGATATCCTTTTATCTCAAGAAAAACCTTACTACCACTCTTGAACACGACACTTATTCATTCACCTGGGTTGGGAAATCCTTTACCTCACAGTTGACCAAGATCACTTGACATCTTTAGCCGGGTTATGGAGTCAACTTTGAGTCATTTATCACCAAACCATCTGTCGTGTCGTTATGTGTTCAAGAGGTCTGTAAACAAAACATTCAACTGCAGAATACCTATCATCCATCATATCATCATTGAGTCAGTGCTTACAGCAACAATTCTTCAACTTGAACTATGATTTCGCGTTGCAGGCTTGCCTGCAACGAGTCGCTTTCTATCGACATCAGCACATTATCTAGAAAGTTGATTTAGGAATCGTCAGTACCTTGGAGTCTGCATGCATCAATGGCAGGTTTCTCGCCTTCGACGTCAGTTTTCATCATTGACTTGCGATCGAAGGATTCCATGAAATGTTCGACATCGACTCATTCATTTACATCTCATGGATTGTGCTAGGTACTTTGAGAACCATTGACATTATTGGTGGTCTCTCTCACAATTGTTAACAGTTTACATCATTGACTGGTAATCAAGTGGTTTCTACCATGTTCGACATCGACTCATTTATTCACATGGATAGAATCATACTATTTCGGGGAGTAGAAATGAAGACCCTGGATCTAGTTTCCACCATCCAGGCTGCGAGGAATTTTATATTCATTATGTTGTAGACTATTCATAAACAGATGGTTGCGTCCATACTGTGTCTACATGTGTCTATACTTATGATGTATTACAAGATCATTCCTATATCAGAGCAGTAGATAGTTTTCTAGTCAGTTTTAATTTCCTAGTCAGTTTTGATCTGAGTATGGGAATGCCTACCTCAGCGATGATATCACCTCATATCTATATTTTTTGCACTTGAATGTTTTTACAGGTTCCAACCAGGCTCTCCGCAAGATAATCCTCGAAATAATAAAGCACTTCACTCTCCTTAAATGATAAATGAAATCCTCATCTACTACAGACTTCGCACTTTAGGGGGCAATCTGTTACACAAAAATATCGTCACCATGATTATTCGCAGTCAGTATGGGTCTATCATCACCTATACTAGCCTCCTAAGCAAGTCTCAGACCTTAGCTCTTCATGTCAAGCTTTGCAAAAGAGAGAAAGATTTTGAAAATCAATATTACTCTGGTTCCACACTTTCTCCTACTTTTACCTGCGGACCCGCACCCTTTGTTAAAAATACCTGCGTACCTGCACGCTCTGTCTATAAAGGGGTGGGTGCGTACCCCTGTAAAAGTCAAAAAGGCGCAAGTTTATCCTTAAAAACTCACTTTTGGGTTAATTCTAGATGTTTCTAGAAGGATTTTGAGCTAGATTGTTCGCTCCAAAGTGGTTCATGCATCCCAAAAGAGAAGGAGCTAATCCCTTGATAGGAGGAGCTATCCCTTTGAAGGAGGGCTTTATCCCTTTGAAGGAGGACCTAGTAACTTCCATCAATTGCACTATAAATTAAGGCATTGGGTCAACTGCTAGGGAGGTTAGAAGCTAAACATTTTGAGTGTAAATGTTGATGGAATTGGGACTTCCTAGTTAAACTTGAGAGGAGAGATCACATACCTTTCGGTTTCATTGGGAAGTGAGTGAAACTTGTCAAAGTACAAGAGACTTCTTGTCGGACCCTGGGAGGAGCTTGTACAACATCAAGGCACAGGTTGTAAAGTTCTTCTTCATTTCAATTAATACTGTCAGATTCATTTTTCTCAACAAATTGTCTTATGTGGTTTGTTTCATAATCTCCTTGGTCATTATGATGAATATGCTTTATAATATTGGCTTTTCAGGTGCTATTTAATTGTTTGCTTCTTTGTGTTTGCAGAATACACTTCAAGGAAGCTCATTTGGAGAGAGGGAGTGAGGCTTCCACAAACTTGCATTGGACCCAAGGTAGGCCTAAAACACTTGTTTGCCTTTGTTTTACTTGCATATTTAGAGAAAGATAGTTTTTGATTGGCTTGCTTGTCACTAGATATCAGTAGATACTAGGAAGGTCGATCTTGTCCGCAACCTCGACTCATTCCACGTGACACCTGGGATCAAAATGGGATCATGGACCACTGTTTCTCTTCCCAAAGTTGTAGTCCTTGGATAGATATTTATAAAGAGGTATTGTGTGTGTCAAATGGAGATCATATGCCAACATTATGACCTTGGGAAGTTGATTTACCAATTTACCCAAAACGGGGCCCATAGTTTGGCGCTTCATCTCCTAGGGTTAGGTTTTTGGATGTTAAGTGTTTTCCATTGTTTCTCAACAATAAATAGGCCTTCAAACCTCATTGTAACATAGTTCAGAGGCATGTAGCCACCACATCTCTTCTCAGAGATAAGCTACCATCGCCCTAGCTAGCTTATTTCCATTTCTGTTTGTAAGCATATTTTAGTATTTTACAATAATGAAGTGAAGTATTATTTCTATTACATATCTGTATGTATGGTTATATATGTAATTTGTTGCATTCCTATTTAGATCTAGATCAATGGTGTCAGAGTGGTCTGCTCTTTCTCTTTCTTTATTTGTGTGTCTCCAACGAGGTCGCAATATAAGGAGTTAGGGCTTGAACTGGGCAAACCGTTGCAAGACTAGCCTTGCAAATCCTGATGACCTCCCATGGAAGATGAAAAGAAATATGAGGGGGTAGGAGATCCTATGAAAATCTTGCTCAAAGAGGCCCTCGAGAAATAAAGGAACACGACAATGGAAAACTTTTCCTAGATCCTCCAACGGCTACCCAGGGGCGACACATCTACTACCGGCAGCTACTCTGGAAGCGCCACACCCTTTAGGGTTCAAGTTAACTTTGACATTCCCATATTTAAGGGTCAGATAGATGCAGACATCGTAGATAAATGGTTAAATTTTCTAGAAGGGTTTTTTTTGTTCATGATTTTTCCGATAGGGAAAAGATTACTTTCACTATTCTCAAAGCTTCCCCCCACGTCAAGGACTGGTGGGAAACCTACTACGAGTAGAAGGATAAAAGTATGGCCTCACAGTTTCCATGCGCACTGAGGTGGAATTCATTCCAGGCTACCATCAAGGAGCAGTACTATCCCATCAGAAGCTATGAGGATCAATACATAAATTGGACAACAATGCGGCAGGGAAGGGACCAAGATGCTGGAGTTTACCAATATTTTCCATACCCTTCACACAAAGTTGGGTATCAAAGATTCAGAGCAGCATTTGGCACTCAAATACTGCGGGTGCCTTCATAGGTACATCTAGGATGAAATAGAATTCTCAAACATCTCCTCACTCGGCACAACGTACCGATATGCTGTCAAGATCAAGCAAAAGTTTAAACAAAAGAAGTGAGACTTTGGATCTGCGAATCCGAAGTAAGCGAAAGGTGCCCCAGAAATGTAGAACAAAGGACAAAGGCAAGGCAGGGTGGCCCAACACAACCCACCCAATATAAAAGCAAATAATAATGTCACGAAGCCAAAAAAGGACACGGGAAAGTGGTGTGAGTTCCATAAGAGCTCCACTCACAACACAAGTGAGTGTCGGGCCAAGCAATCACTAGTGGCTGAGCTAAAGGTTTCAGAATTAGATGCATGTTCCGACACTGAGTCAGAACCCGACAACGGGAATGACAAAGGGAAGAAGATTATCGATGAGGAGCCCAGTGCCACTGTTGCCACCATGAAGATACAGAAGGAGGAACCAAAAGATCTAGAGGTGGAGGAGTGTCTCTTCCACTCCTAGATGTGGGTAAAGGGCTCCCCGCTATAGTTCATTGTCAAAAGTGGGAGCCAAAATAACCTCATTTCAGTAGAGGTCATGAAGTGGTTGGGCTTATCGACCACAACACATCCACAACCATACACCATCGGGTGGATTCACCAAGGATGAGATCTTCACGTGAGCCAGTAGTGTCGCCTTCCATACAACATCAAGCCCTTCATGGATGAGGTATTATGTGACATTGCTCCCCTTGAAGTTTGTGATGTATTATTAGGACTACCATACTTGTGGAAGCGACATGTTGTGTATGAATGAAGGCCCTATGTTGTTATTGTTACATTTGGAAATAAGTTGTACGGGATACTGGAGGTAGCACGTTATACCACCATCTCTTTGGTTACTGCAAAACAATGTAGTAAGCTCATTTCCAAAACTGGGAAATTTTTTTTCCTAATGATACGCCCTCAAGAAAAGAAGAAGAAGATGGTCACAACCTCTAGATAGGGCCCCTTTGCATGAAAACTACAGATGGACAACGTCGTGGGGGAGTGCGAGGACATCTTCACCTCCCTGTAGGGGTTCCTCTGCACTCTCAGGTCAAGGGATCCATCGATTTGACCGTAGGTGTGCCGCTCCCCAATCGACCAATCTATCGGTGCTCCATTCTGGAGAACGATGAAATCAAGAGGCAGATTCAGGAGTTGTTGCAGAAAGGTCACATCCGTCCGAGTTCATCCCCATATGGAAGCCCAATCATGTTGCTACAGAAGAAGGATGGGACTTGGAGAATCTGTATTGACTATCAGGCACTGAACAAGATCACTGTCCATAATAGGTAACTGATCTCGTAGATTGATGACCTCCTGGACCAACTAAAGGGGGAAAAATATTTCAGCAAGACCAATCTGAAGTCAGGATATCACTAGGTACCAATCGAACCCTCTGATGTGTGGAATACTGCCTTCAAAGCCAAGGAGGGCCTTTTCGAATGGTTGGTTATGCCTTTCAGATTGATGAATGCTCTGCAACCTTCGGGAGGCTAATGGACGACATCCTGTGGCCATTCACCAACTCATTTGTAGCGGTATACTTGGACGACATATTTATCTTCAACCAAAGTTGGGAAGAGAACCTCCACCACATCCAACAAGTTCTCCGAACACTGCAGCAACACAAGTTATGTGCCAATTTGGAGAAATGCACTTTTGGCATGACCCAGGTTTAGTATCTAGGATATATTATTGATGAACGGGGGTACATGTGGATCCAACCAAGATCCAAGTCATTTGGGATTGGCCATATCCAACCACTCTGACAGAGCTCCACAGCTTTCTGAGCCTTGCCAACTTCTACCACAGGTTCATGTTGGGATTTTCTCATATCACTTGGCCCTTGAGTCAAGTCACCAAGGGAGGAGCGAAAGGAAAATTGTTTTGGTCTAAATCTCAATAGAAGGAATTCAAAGATTTGAAACATCACCTCTACTCAGTTCCAATGCTCGCATTACCTGAATTGTAACAACCATTTGAGGTCGAGATAGATGCCTCTGACTATGGTATTGGGGTAGTCCTTACTCAACAAAGGCATCCTATGGCATATCACAGTGAGACACTTTTAGACACTGTTCAGAAGTATCCCACTTATGACAAAGAGATGTATTCCATTATGCGGGCCAACCAACAATGGAAGCATTAAATTTTGGGGAAGGAAACGGTCATCCACACAGACCACTGGCCCCTGTAGTTCATACAGACCCAAGGGAAATTGCAGAATGATCACCATCAAACGTGGTCCCATACCTACAACAGTTCCATTTGAATACCAAGTATAAGAAGGCAGCACCAATAATGTGGCAGATTGCCTCAATTGACCACCAATCATGGCGTTAATCACCTTGCTCGACTCTTGTGGGCACGAGACTTCTAATTGGCCACTTTTCTATAAAAGTGGCCCAAAATTTGGCCACACATACCAGACACTCTTGGAGCGTCAACAAGTTCTAGATTCTCACCTCTAGGATGCCCTATTATGCTACCTGGGTCACTTTTGTGTTCCTTCAAGCAAGCATTCTAAGATGATTTGGGAAGCACACTATAATCGGGTTGTTGGGCATTTCGGGATCAAGAAAATGGTGGCAGTACTGCAGAAGTATTTCTATTGGTCGAATCTTCGATAGGATGTTGGGAAGTATATCAAATCACGCATTGCCTGTGCCATTGCCAAACCGACCATCAAGAAGCAAGGCCTCTATACCCCATTGCCTACCTCTAGTCGACCTTGGCAATCCATTTCGACAGATTACATTTCGGGCCTTCCTTGTACTAAGCATGGAAATGACTGTGTTTTTGTGGTCATCAATAGGTTCTCAGAGATGGCCATTATAGTGGCATGCAAGAAGAATATCACAGTAGAAGCCATTACTAAAATCTTCTTTGAATGAGTGTGGGTACACTTTGGGATCCTATATTCTATCATCTTAGATCGGGACAGCAGGTTCCTCAGTACATTTTCGTCCAGTATTTGGTCGATGTTGGACACCAAACTCACTAATTCCATAGCCTTCCATCCCCAAACTGATGGCCAGATAAAGGTTGTCAACAGGATGATCATACACATTCTGCGTATGTACTTCTCAAAGCATCCACGCACATGGAACGCGTTAGCCTCCTATTGCAATAGGTGTTCATATTTCATGATTGATTGTTTACATGCCAAATATGTCATCTTTTATTGCTGCAAAGGTTCCATATTTCCACAGAGTTTCCATTTTGATTAGTTGTTCCAATTTTGAAGAGTTTTTCAGTTAAGGGAAGGCCAAACAATTTAATCTTGGCTTCCCTAGGTTTCAATTGCTTGTTTTAGAATATAGAGATGAATATCTGTCCAAACTGTTTAATCTTGGAAGATTTGTAAATAGGTAGAGAAACAAGGGTGCTCATCAGCTTAATCTGAGCCCCGAAAGAGATAAGGATTGATTTAGATAGGAGGATAGCTGAAAGAAAAGTTGAAAAGTTGGGTTTGCTAGTTCAAGTGCACCCAAACCAAAAAGAAGACAAAATGCTAGGTAAGTAGGCTGGGTAGGTAGTTTTGTGGTGGCTGAATGATCATTTGTGATCCATTTCATATTTTCAAGTGTCAAATCTATCCAGATCACAAGTATGAGGCAATTTTTCATTCAGAGTAGCTCAAGCGAAGCATGTCTAACTTCCCCTTCTTCCTCTTACCCAAATCATTCACTAACTTTCCCTAAAGAGGTCAAGATCTGCTTGATATCTCTTAAATTCCTCATTTTTCATATCAATTGCCTAAATAAAGGTCTACTTTGCTTAGGAGTACTCTTATTTCTTCTATGAGTCATTTTTCCCTTTAAAAGCCTAATATCTCTAAACTTAGCGCTTTCTTGTCATTGTCATATTAATTTCTAGCTCTACTATGTAAAATCCCTATCTATTTTCCCTTCCCCTTACTAAAATATGTTAAATAGCTCCCTTACGTACATATCCCCTCCCTTCGGTTGAAAAATAACCATAAATATCCCTTGGGACTTACTAAGTTTGCCTGCATCTTGCCTCTCTAAACATTTTCCAATGCATTAGGACTCACTCCTATGCATAAAATCCCTCTTTTAGGCCTTGATTCCACCTTTCTAAGGAATAAAAGCCCCTTATAATGCTTTTGGACTCCTTCCGAGCATTAAAAAACCATCCTCTCTATACTTCGGACCTCTTTCGAAGCCTCAAGAATCCCGACCTCTTTCGAAGCCTCAAGAATCCCTTCCGAAGCATGAAAACATGCCTCCGATCTTCAAAATGCCCCTTCTGATGCATTACAGGCCTTCTTTTTTGTTATCGAAACCCTGCGATACACATAAGTCTTCCCCTGATCACTTAAACCTTCCTTTGGTTACATTGGCCCTTTACATTTTTCATGCCTCCGATGTATATGCCCCAATGTGATTTCGGCGATCGGCGTTTCGCTGTATATATGTATGCGCATAATTCAAAGGCCCCGCCGATAGCAATATCGGTGATCGCCCATTGCAAGTTTTATATATATGCAACACTCCCTGCCTCCATGACCCCTGATGAACGATATTGTGATGCATTCTTAGCCGTTGGATCAGCCCGCGCCGGATCCAATGGCCCAGATCTAATTTGAGCTACACTCTTCCTCCGGCCTGCGTTTTCATTGTTTTTCCATATAAAGTGATGTTTTTTGCTTTGTATAAAGAGAAAGGGTTGTTTCACATGTATTGGTCTGGCACCTATGCGCGCCATTAGCAAAGGGAATCGGATCATTTCTTGGCCCATGTTTCATCACTCCAAGTCCTGAAATAGTTCCAAAATGCATGATTTGGCCTTTGCGTGCCTCCAGAATCCACTCTTCCACCAGTTTGTAATTGTTTATCATTTTTTAAGCCATTTTCGATCGGCCAAGTGTTGATAGCATTCCAAAGGCAGCAGATAGCCCGACAACGTGTCTTTTGGCCAAGTAGTAGCAGAAAAGGGGCGATCTTGACAGATTAAAGTGTATCAGCACTGAAACACGTCCCGATTCAATAACAAATGGTATTAGTGAAGCAACATAGAGTATCAGTCGAAATTATCAGTGGAAATCTTAATTTCCAACGCAGATGAATAATAAAGGCCCCCCAACAAAGTCAAAGGAGCAGTTATGAGCCATTAAGGCTCACCAAATCATTGTTAAATTTGTTAAAACCACCTAAAGGCAGCAGAACTGCTTGAGAGGTGCAGAGAAGAGAATTTAAGGCCCAGTTGTGCAGAAATAGTGTATAAAGACACATGTGAGTAGTGCTACAAGTTCCCAAGGCGCAGTTATGGCCAAATGCCAGCGCAGAGTTCCGAAGGACCCATATGAGCCATGTTTTGATACTGCTGCCCCAGCGCAGTAGCTAGATAGATATTTATAGCATTTATTTCAAGCAGATATTAGATTAAACAATTGATTCCCCTCAGATCTGTTTAAGATCTGTTTTGTAGATATATTAGGAGATATTTTTCCCTCAGATCTTCTAAGAGATCTAGTCTGTACATATTTTTTTATATAAACCACCCTATGCTATGAAAAAAGGGGTTGGTTGGTTGATTTGCTAGACTCCAGACCTGCGTTGTATTATTGAGAGTTTTTTATAATCAGAGATTGCTAGAAAGCTTGGATGATGGACTGTTTGTTGTGTTTTTTAATGCATGAAGAGTGATTATGGAATTCTCATGCTGCTACATGGCCCAATAAGTGTCTCTTGCCTTTTTTTTTTAGTTTATAAATGTTGGTATCATCTATATGTCACTATCTAGATTGCAGAAAGAAAGACTAGTCTAGAATTTGTTTTACAACACTCTATACTTATTTTCTACAATTTCTATATGTTTTCTTCTGATTTAGGCATTAATATGAATAACTCATGGCTCATATTTGTTCTATGTCATCAATGCATGATTTTTATTTAGGAAATCTTGATTGTTCCTAGATAGAGTTCATTCACCTTCCCTCTGTCAGCCAGATGAAAGATTTCTTAGTTGCCTTACATCTCTGACCTCCATTTCATCCTTTTTCAGCTTGAATGTTGTTTCATGTGTAGCTATCCTGCTCTATATTCCTCTTGTGACCAAGAAAATGCACCAACAACCCTAAACCATGACTCCATGCCCAATGGTTTGAACTTTTCATAGTTTGCAACCCAACTCTGCTTGAATACATTCATCCTTCCCACCAAAACTTAAACAAAACCCAGTATCATCATAACTAGCCTAAAATCACCCCAAACAAAGCTAAATTACAAAGAGAGAGCCCTCTCTGATTGCAGGTAGGCTAGGACCTGCAGTCCAAAGATTGGTTTGGGTTACCTCGGCCGTATCCCTTAAGGAGCCAAGGGACAACCTGAGCGTGAACATAATGGCGAATCCACTGGGGAGATTTTGAAATAATTCCAAAGATCAAGTTGGAAGTTGGCTCCGAAAAGGAATTCATGTTATACAAGGTCAAATCCGGACCCAAATCCCCCAGCTACTTTTGAAAATCCAAACTTAATCCCAAGGAACCTCAGGAAGCTAGAGCGAAGGGAAGATTTAGCTGATTCTAGTCCTGAGATAGTTCAACCAAGCTGTGTTCCAACCCCTGTCAAAGTTCTATTTCATTCATCCCCTATTTCCCCTACTTCATCATCCACCTCTCGAAGCACATCTTCCACTCCTCCATTCACTACACATACTCCTCCTATTACCATTGTTATCATTGTTGTTCCAGCTATTCCATTTCCTCTTGCTGTTCCACTTTTACCTATAAATATGGCTAATAGATATGCACTTTTGCAGTTTCCTGCTAATCCAGGGGCTATGCCTCAGGATTACCAGACCAAAATTACTTATTTTGATGGCACAAGTGCTTGCACAACCCTTCAGCATACAAAGAAAATGCAGGATTACTTTGAGAGCTATGAGATTGACGATGATGGTGTGAGAATGAAGATTTTTGTCCAAAGTTTGACAGGGGAAGTCAGGACTTGGTTTAGAGCACTCCCAGCCAATTCCATAGCAGACCCAGAAGCCTTATACCAGTCATTTATCAAAATATGGGAGAAGAAGAAAGACCCATTGCACATATTGTATGAATATGACACCATTAAAAGAGGCCCTCAGGAGACTGTGTTAGACTACTACACAAGGTTTAACAATGTTTACAATGCAATCCCACACAACCTTAGGCCTCCACCTGATCTTTCTTTATATAAATTCCCTGATGGTTTTGATACTGACATGGCTTATCAGTTAAGGGAAAGAGCCCCTCAAAGCCTAGCAGAGATGCAAAATGTTGCTGTTAGTGTGGAGGAAAACTTAATTGCCAAGAGAAATAGAGCGAGAGCCGAGAGAAGAACCACCTTTAAAGAGGAACATTCAGCCTTAGACCAAAAACTGGATGCTATTATTAGTGGCATGCACAGGCTGGGAGATAGAATAGAAACTGTTGAGAGAAAGTCTACATGTGATGCACCACAAGCTAACACTGTTAGGAACCCAAATTTTAGGAAAACTCAGAACCCAAACACTAGAAGATCCAGCCCAGATCATGATATAAGACCTCCTTTCCAAGAGAACTACATAGAGGCATCTACATCTAGTGAGCCATTAGAAGATACTCATATAAACTTGGTGGGTTCAAAGAGTGAACAACATGTTTTCTTAACGCAAGAAGATTGCGGTCATATCCAATAAGACCAAGATGAGCATGACTTTGATAAATTTCAGACTCAAACCGGAGAGTCTTTTGACTTCAAACAAGGCTATGATTCTGCTATATATGAAGTGCACAAGAAATATAAACTGAGGACTAGAACAATTGATGTGCCTGAACCCGTCAAACAAAAGGAAACAAAACAGCCCAAGAAGATTAAAGGCAAGGATGTTATTACAGAACCGACTGACAAGACTGTCCCAAACCTACAGGAAGTAACTATGGAAGACATAACAGACATGCGGCCCTCTAATGATCAGCCTTTGCTACCTTCTCCCTTAAAATAAGATTTGAACAGCACTCCTAAAAACCTTCCTAAAACAGAAATACTGCAAGGTATCACTCACTATAATGCTGATAATCAAGAGGAAAATGAAAAAAATACACTTGAAAAGGGAAAATCTGCCACTGCCAACACAAAGACTCCATTGGAGAAACCATTTAATTTAGAAGCAGAGATAAGTAAACTTAAGATTTCCATCCCCCTCTCTGAGCTTGCCAAACATGATGTGTATAGGTAACAAATCCAAAGATCACTTCAAATGCCAGAGACCAAGGATGGTGTCAATATTTTAGATGATACACCTCAGCTGTTATTCAGTCTTGAGGTTAATGGAAAATCATCATATGGAGTTGTTCTACCCTTTTATGTAAGCCTACATATACATGACAAAGCTTTGCACAATGCTATGTTTGATTCAGGTGCCTCACACAATCTTATGCCCAAAGCTATAATGGAAAAACTAAACCTTGATATTACAAGACCCTACAAAGATCTATTCTCCTTTGAATCAAATCAGGTCAAGTGTTTAGGCTTAATCAAAGACAATGTGTCTCTTTAGTCCAATATCCCAACAAAACAATTCTAATCGACGTGGTAGTTTCTGACATTCCATCAAAATATGGGATGCTCTTATCAAGATCTTGGGGATCAAAACTCCAAGGATCTCTCTTACGCCACTATATCAGTCTTTGGGCAACCAAAGAGGCTGTATAGGGAAACACTGATGAAGTATGTGGTGAGTAGTGAGGAAAAGCCCCAAAACTTTCCCATTTACTCAATCCATTCTGATATGGATTCCTTTATTTTGTTCAATGATGGTGATTGTCCCCCAACTGGTGATAAGCCTTTGGATTTAGAACAAGAAGCATGTATAAGTGAGGAATCGGTTACCCATACCCAAGAAATTGTCAAAACAATCAATGCAACCAGCACACAAGAAGAACCTCCTGAAACAGAAAATTCAAATCTGCCCACTCTGATAATGGTTTCAACTCCCAATGCTAGCCAAGACCAAGAAATCCTATGGTATCTGGAGTTTTATGCTTCAGTTAATAAGCTAGGAGCAGGGGCTGGAATATGGATTCACAATACACATAACAGCCATGCAGAGGGTCATTCTTACAGACTAAACTTCAAATGTACCAACAACATGGCCGAATATGAAGCCCTCCTTCTAAGCCTTAAACTAATAAAATCTTTAGTAGCTGCAAAAGTGTCCATTCTAGGTGACTCCGATTTAATAATTCAACAGATGAAAGGAAACTTTGTTACCAATGACAATAGGCTAATAGCTTATAGGTCTGTTGCTATAGAAATACTCAATTCCTTCACTGAATCCAAGCTTGCCAAGATATCAAGAAGCCATAACATGCATGCTCACAGTCTAGCCACCTTTGCTAGCACTTGCAAGCTTCCCTTTGAGCCCAATCACCACTTTACTGCTGAGGTAAAGCACAAGCCTGTTGTCCCTAACAATCTTAAAGATTGGCAAGTTTTTGAGGACGATGCACAAATCAACAATTTTTTGACTTTGCAGCAAGAATTTTCAAGTTTAAACATTGACATGGATGCCATGTGTTAGCTACCTATACCAATAGGTTTCATCTTTCACGATTGGCAAGGGAAGTGCCAATATGATCTACTTTGGTGATGCAAAGATCTCATATTCTTGTGGAAGAAGTATACTTGTTTGGTTAATGCTGCCCTACTTCTGGATGGGTGATCCAATAGCCTAATCTGGGCCATGCCATGTTTCAATTTTTGTTGTAGATTAGAGAAAGAAACCTGTCCAAACAGCTCAAACTTGGTAGGTAAACTAGATAGGTAGTGAAAGAAGGTTCCCAACTGCTTAATCTAGGGCCTTGGAAGCAATAAGGGTAGCTTTAGATAGAAAATCAAAAGAAAGCCAAAGGAAAAGAAAAAGGCACAAAAGGGTTTGCAAATCTAAGTGCACCCTCCTTGGAGTAACAAAAAATGCTAGGCAATAGAGTGGATAGGTAGATGGGGTTGCAGAAAGCATGGTTTGTGGCATTTCACTGGCCTAAAGGAAAGGTAAAAACATGATGCCAGTGTAGATGTCCTATTCACAACAGTGTTACAGCAACTTAATGAAGCATGTCCAACTTCCAAATCACCCCCTATCCCATTCATGACTAACATCCCTGTGCCACCAATGTACACAAAGAAAATCAATGTGTTTTGTTGGTTCTGAGTTTCTTTGAAAGCCACATTTCTTGTGCAAATATTCTTTTCATTTTGATCTACTTCCAAAAACTAAGTTGATTTCATAAATAACTTAGTATTCCCCCCCCATCCACCTCTTTCATTCATATTAACTACTAACTTATTACTATCTAACTCCCTATACCCCCTATTCCCCTATTACTATGTAAAACTTGGAAAAAACCCAAAAAATCTATGTATCCCCTTCCCCGAGCATTATAGCTCTATGTATGACTTTGAAGGTCTTCATGCGCTAAAAAAACATTTGAGCGCAACCCAGAGAGCACCAAAGAATTAATCCTAGGGATTAATCCGAGATTTGCTCGGATTAATAGCCTTAAACCCACTTTGTTAACAAACCTTTGCAAAAACCCATTTAACCCACAAATGCAAAAAACCTGAAAAACCCACTTTTCCAAAGTTTTCCGCCAGATGCGAATTACAAAAGAAAGTAATATTTTATTCTCCCCACAGTCAAATATCATCCGCGCATGTTATTGATCCGTTGACTGTCGGATCTGGGCCCTCCCATCTGACGGCCCACATCATATCGGACAAACATCCGCGTACGAAAGATACCTTCCGAGAAACTGTTAGAGGGTGACGTTAGGCCTCCACCACGCGTCGCCCCCTGGAGTCTCTCGGAGTGCCCTCTGACAATACCGCGACCGTATAGAGGGAGGTCCGAGAAAACCTGCTTACCACTCTGCTAAACCGCCTGCCCACGCCATCGCCACGGCCCACCCACGTCACTTCCACTTGGCGCCCTGTCAGCACCCCCGAGCGCTAGCGCTCCTGCGTGTCTGCCACCTATGCAATCCCCGTGGACCACTCACAGACTGCCACGTCACCCGATGACGTCATGCTGACGTCACCTGACCCTGACCCCACATGATGAAGTCATGCTGACGTCATCCAAAAAGCACGCCAATGAGCCAAAAGTCCATATTTAGCTGTTTTTTCCTGTTTTTCTCATTTTTCACTGAAAGAACTATTGCTCTCCTCTGCATGAGAATTATGTCCACTGCCGCCAACCTGCTAAAATCAACCTGAAGAGGGTTGCCGCCTACAACCCACCTGTACTTGTCACCATTACCGGCAATTCATCAGGTATTTACCCAAAGCATCCTTTCAGAGCTAAGTTACGTCCGTGTTTCTCCAAAACTGAATTCACAAGAGTAAAACAAACCTGTTTTTACCATTAAATTCCTGGAAAAACTAGCATTCCCCACAATTGCAGGGTCTAATTTCACCTACTAAACACATATATATCTACCCTTCCCCAAATTCCCATTTTTTCCGCGCATTCGTGGACTGTAAACCTAAAATAGCATAATTCACCAGGAAAGCTGAGTTTCCTGCTCCTGCAATCTATCAAATTACTCTTGTTAAGCATTCTGCACCATTATCACACCTCATTACCCTTTTACCTCTGCAAAATTAACCCTTTGTGGTCTCCTACCCGCTTAAACTAGTTCAGCACCAAGTCATAACCACTACTTAGCCATGGAGACACCAATAGTCCTAAATATTCAACCTCTGAATGCCCCACACAGAGAGCTGGAGTGGAAAGCCCTAGGTGATAAATATTACCAGATGTTAGACTCCATGCCCATGACAGCCAAGTTTAATATTCACCTGATCAATGAATTAAAGGCCCAACATCTCAGTGGGGCTGACACCTTGGGAATTTGGGATTCCCACATACCCATTTACAACCTCCCTCAAGTCAATGTCCTACCACACTTGATAAAACAATGCATGTCGAGCTATGTCCTACCACACAGCAACAAACAGAGCAACAAGTAGAAAAGGAGGTTGAAAAGCAATAAGAACAGCAACAAGAACGGCAAGAAAAACAGCAAGAAGAGCCTCAAGAAGAGGGGCAGCCAATGCAGCAAGAACAAATGGCTAAGGCCCTAGCACCTACTGAGCAACAGCCTCAACAGAACATGCCTTCTCAGCAAGAGAAGATAGTGGAGACCTCAGTGCTCCAAAATCCACAAAAGGTGGAAAAAGGAAAGAAGAGGGACAGAGAGCAGGAGACTCCCCTTACAACGTCTACAAATCAAGGGGAGAAAAGGCAGATATTAAATCCCCTCTCTGAAGAAGAAATGCCTATGGGGCAATCAGTGATAATGGGCCCACCAAGCATGGAGGTGTCAGCTAGTTCCTTTTAGCAGGAACAAGAGAGAAATCTTGGAGGAGAGGTCAACTCCTCAAGCCATCAAAAGAGACCCGAGGTAAGCATCAAGCAACAGTTCACCGATATCAAGAATAGAAATGAGCCACTCAGGCTCCAAATCTACAATCAGTTACTAAAGATGGCCCCCACAAATCAACAGAGGCTGATGTCA
>APFE030776957.1:0-25200 GCA_000404065.3 Pinus taeda
ATACATCATGCAGTAATAAGTATATCAGACTTAGCTGCTTGCTATGGCTTGCAGCCTAGCAAAGCAGCTAGGCTATAATTCCACCTTCCAGCAGACCTTTGAGCCATTGCTGTCACATGTTATTGCAGCTGTCCCACCATTGCTGCCACATGTTATTGCAGCTGTCCCAACACTTGCAATCATCTTAACTGAGTATGAATGCTGATATATGGAGCAGACCTCAATGCATTCCTTCAATGTATTTACCTTAGCAAACAATTCTTATGACATGCCCCTACTAACTTCCTTATCACACAGCCACCTACAACAAACATATAATGCTGTGATAAGACATTTCTTTGCTGCATTATAGGGCTGCCTTTGCTGTGAATGAGAGTCTTTACATAGCTGAGAATAAGGACTTCATTAACAGTGGATGAGTTGCTCCTTTAGGACTGCGTTTAAGGGTTACTTCGGGCAGTGTATAAGGGCCTTCATTTACAGCATATAAAGGCTTCTTCTGGACTGAGTATAAGTTCCTTTAGGACAGTAGATTAGGACCTTTCCTAACTGCGGATTAGGGCCTTCATTTAGATCTCGGTTGGGTCTCCATACAACGAAGTAGCCTCCCTTGAGTGCGTCTTACTGTGTATAGATGCCTTCGTCTTTTCTGCAGCTAGGGCTCTTTTAGGAATTCCTTTGACAGCGTTGAAGCTCCCTTAGACAGCGTATAGAAAGCCTCTCCTTGCTGCGTAGAAGAGCCACTCTTGACTGTGGCTGGAACCTCCTCCTTTGACTGTGGTTAGGGAAAATTATGACTGCGGATTTAGGGCCTCTTAGATCAACGGATTAGGGCTCTTTTTAGGCTGCATATAGAAGCTCCCTTTGACTGCGTCTAGGGCTAGAGCTCCCCTCTAGGACTGCGGCCAGATCCTTCTTTTCTCTGTGGCTAGGGCATGGCTTGACCTCCTCTAAGACAGCGTATAGGCTTCCTTCATCAACTGCGTCTAGATCTAGGGCATCATTCTTACACAGGCCAGCGTATCCTCAATGTGACTCTCCTTCACCAAAAACCCAAGACGTGGAGAGGAGAAGATCACATGAAGAATGTGTGCACAAATGACTTCAAATCCTCTTCTACTTATACTAAAACGAAGATGATAAATAGACACGTCGGTTGGGCTTCTAGAGCCTACATAAGTGCTGGTCGGCTTGATAATAATTACATAAACAAAATAAATTCATATCTCCAAAATAAATACTTTATCGGAATCGGATGATTCTTGATCAATCCTACACCTCTCAATGAGAGGGATCCAATAAAAATATCAGCTGCCATAAATAAGCTGACCCACATGGAGTTTGGCCCTAGTTGCCAATTTTAACACCCAGCAACAACTTCGACCCAGGGGTTAGCCCCGCAACAACTTTGATCCAGTAGTTAGCCCCGCAACAACTTCGACCCAACAGTGTCTTCGTCCTTCTAGCAAATATTCCAGTAAATCCACACGAGTGAGAGAGAGAGAGACAAACCTAGAAACTTTGATCTTACTTCTTCCAACAACTTCACGCTTTTTCTGCTCTTCTTCTCTTAGATATCGAACTTGTGAGTGAGAGACCTCCAAATCAATCTGAACTGCTTGTATAAATAGGCTTGTAGTGAGCTAGAATTACTCTATTTGAGGCTGACTTGTTGTGGAGGTGACAAATACCTTATTTGACTCAATAATAAATATATTTACATGATTCAAAAGCCCAAGAACGGTCTCTTTAAATGGACAATGACTCTAATGACTCAGTATAAATCCTAGAAGTCCTCAATGGGAACTTTGACCTAAAGCATGATGACTCAAGCATGAAACTCATGCTTTAATCAATCATATTGTTAATAATAAAAAATTATTTTTCTTTCTTTAGATAAATACATTTCATTGTGACTCAAATAATATGATTTATGAAGATCGAACCTAGTTACATTCTTCAACACTCCCTCTTAACTAGGGAGGTATTCATGCATACATATACAAGTACATGGGAGATCTCAAGACACATGAACCATGAAGGGTTTAGGCACTTACGGTGTCATGGACTAGATTCTTGACCAGGGCAATCTATCTGGGTGGGACTAAGATGGACTAAAGCTTTCAGCCTCTCTAGGTACCATTAGGCTTACTTGCTAACCATCAACCCAGGGAACTAGGTGTGTAATGCAAGGTCAAAGCTCTATGACCAACGCCCCCCTCCCTGCCACTTCGGGAACTAGACATCAACACGTGTGCCGCCCAAATGTCCTCCCAGGCATTATACACACTCAATGCCTCAACATATCAAATCTCTCTAACCTCAAGCATGCTTTTCAAAGGCCTTGAGAGATTTAGCTGAACATACACAACCCCTTAATTAGTAACAACCTTTCAAATACTCATGAGTAAACACAAACCTTCGGGGTCTTCTGACTTCTTGATGTTGCCTCATAATTCACCATAGTAGGACTTCAAGGCTTCCCAAACAAATCTTGACAAAGGTTTCCTCATTCAGCTTCCTTTCTTGCTTTGCATGGAGCAACCAAACCCTGCTTTCCTTCTTTCAGCAGCACCCCAATATTCATTCTCCAATTTCTTCAAGGTATCCATCATGACTATAATATGCCCTCCATCTCAACTTGGGAGATATCCTTCCTTTTATCTCAACTATCTCTTAACTTAGGGCGATCAGCTTCTTTCTTATGACATCGGAGAATCTTTCATGGCATCCATCATTCTTGATCATCATCAATCATATAACTTCCTTCATCATGCTTATCAATCAAATCAACCTTACTTACGAATATCTTCAGCATCTTGAAGATCATGTACATGCATAACTTAGATAGCAAGTACAACCAAATACATATATAAAGGATGAACTTAACTATATAAGAATTATAGAAAAATGGAAGCATTAGACTTTAGACATCAAATACCTAAACTTAGTTAGGTTCACAAACAACAAGAGATGCATACTCTTATACTTCAAATTCTTGCTCGGGTTAGGTTATGACCCCTAGATCACATTAGTAACTCAATCAAGATATCAGTCTCATTATATCTAGGGCTTCAATATTTCTTCCAGAGATATGACATACTCTGTTATAATATATTGCAAACCCTAGAAGCAATTCAAACAAGTACACTTACAATGCATCTAACAACTTTAGAATTCATGTGTTAGACTTCTACTAAGATTTAATGCAAACCCTAGATTCCATTCATGAGACACTAAGCCTTAGATGACAACAATCAAAAACAATCATAACAAGATTTCAACAATGTTACCAACTTCTACTAGGGTTTGTTGTAAACCCTAGATTTCATCATCATAATGGAAACAACATCACCATATCCTAGAATATCAAACTTATACTAGGGTTTAGTTACAAACCCTAGAACTTTATCAACAATTTTGGTTAGCACATATATGTAGGATTTCACAATCATGCACAAGCATATCACAATAATATGATATATCCATTAGGTAAACCTAAGGCACAAATATCAATACATTTAAAGTCAGACACATAACAATCTCGATTAGGCTAGGATTTTTATCATATGGACAAACATTTACCTAGGGATTCATTCCTAGGAGCTAACTCTTGATACATAAGGGTTTTACTTACAAACCCTAATTTACCAAAACTTCAAGGTCTAGGAACACATTACCATCCAACCCTAAAGGACTAGGGTTTCCATAACAATAAACTTGACATTACCATCAAAACCCCAAACATCAAAAAAATAGTATTTTCTAGGTTTCATTACTAACCCTAAGTAGACTAAAGTTTTTCACATTAGCATACCCTTAGGTTAGGGTTTTATAGAGAACCTTTTAGGGTTCTACAAACATAATGATTTTAATGAGCATAGATTCAATCTAATGATTAATCTCCTGGACAAGAATCTTTATGATTCAAAGGTCCAAACATAACACTTGTTAGTAATGTAAAGCAAATTTCTTAAAATGAATGAGTATACCTTTATAACGAAGAGAAACAAAACTTATAGTTTAAGACATACCTTTGAGTTTAGACAAACCTTATAGGACATTAATTCCAATAGAGCTTTTATGATTTGTCTTGTGAAGTCTTCTTCATAACCTTTGAGTATATCAACAAGTTTTTCCTAAACAAGGAAAATATAAAAGGAAATGTTATTAGGATCTAGTATAAATGCATCTAGATGGGAAAAGGAAAATCAAATATGAAGGATAATACAATGAGTAAGATACTTATCTTTCGAAAATGGTGAGGGCTCCCTCTCTATCCAATCTCAAGGGATACCTATAACTTTAACAAAACAATTCAACAATGTTTTTCCAAAGAATGTTAAACCTATAAGTTTTAGAAATCAAAATACAAAACAAATCAAAAACTTAGAGAAGAAGGGCTTAGTAGTATAAGTCCTTTATTTCTGATTCTTCGGTCTTGTGCTTCTTTGGAGATCCTTCTTCGGCAACATTTGCATGATCTCTATTTCTCTTTCATTTTCAAATTTTCAGGACAATCACCTTTATAGTGACCCATCTTGTGACAATTGTAGCATTCAATTTTGGATATGTCTATCTTCCTTTAGGCCCTTTAGACTTCTTGAATGATGTTGATTTGGGGTAGCATCAAATGTGATCTAGCCACAAAATTTAGTGGAGAGGCTAAGGCACATAAGATCTCCAATACCCATAAAGGGTTTGGGCAGATTCTAAACAATTTGGGAGATATTAAAACAATTAATATTTTTAATGGAGTCCCTAAGTCTAAACTTAGGAAAATTAAAATATTAATGTGAATTAATATAAAACTGTGTTAGAATGGTCCAAAAGTCATGGATCAAGCCAGATCTAATATTAGTTGTTGATTAGGGACTTAATCTCAGTCGTTGATTTGTCAACGAAAAAAGTATAAGACGAGGCTTGAAGGTCACTTGGAGAACACACCAAGAGATCAAGATTTCAACTTTTTTGGGTTGGGTTTATTGAGAAAGTTGAGAGAGTGATCTGGAGTTGCAGCTGAGGGGCAGTGGATACAGAAGCAAAGAGGCAGAGATAGTGCCGAGAGGATCAGCGAACAGTTGAGAAAGCTGACGCAGAGGGCAGAAGCCAAAACTGTCGGGAATTGCTGGAACAGCCAGGAAAGCTGACGCAGAGGGCAGAAGCTGGAACTGCCGGGAACAGCCAGAACTGCCAGGAACTGCCAGAACTGTCGGGAACAGTCAGAAGCCGAAACTACCGAGAACTGTCGGAACTGTCGGGAAAGCAGACACAGAGGGCAGAAGAGGCTGACGCAATCACTAGAGGCTGACGTTGGGGTTTTTCGTGGGGCAGATTGGAGCTAAGAAGCTGCCAAAGTGTTTATCCGGGGTTTCAGCCGAAACATCTGTCTCATATTGAGAGGTACTACTGCCGAGATTTCGCTTTGTTAGGTGAGCTGGATTTGGCAACCAGATTGTATTCTGAAATTGCTTAATAAATCAAACCCTCAGAAATCTGCACTGGTTTTCGCGCATTACGTTTTTCCAGGGACATTAGTCCAAAAAGAGTCACTTGTGTGCTTGCTTCTCTTTCCTTCAGTTGATGATCTGTAATGTGTTGAGCATGTACTTGTATTTATTTCCAGTATTTACATGGTAAATAACTTGTTAATTAACAGAGCAAGTAGGTAGGAATAAATTAGTAAAGTGCATGAAGGGTTTCTAACGTGTCAGACTTAGAAATTCCAACATGGTATCAAAGGGTGGTTACAGATCACAAGAGAACTAAGGACATCAGCCGAGTAGAGTAGCAACAGCAGAAAACAATTGTCCCGAGTGACAGAAGTTGTTCCTAGTAGAGAAGCAGCAAAGAAGGGGTGGCACAGTGCCCGCGTCATCAAGTTCGAGCCAAAAAGAGGCAGCGCAGAGGCTAAGGGAGGCAAATACAAGCTCACGCAGGGGCCAGGAGGGCTGACACAGTTGGCTAAGGAAGTTGATTTGCCGGTGTTGGGATTGCGCAAAGCCTAGGAGCTCTAACCTTCAGGTTTTGGGGGTTTAGGAGGCTATGGGTAAGTTGCAGAGTGGAGCTGGTGAGGTATTGTAGTCAAAACAGTACTTAACAGGGCAAGGCCAAGGTAGAGGGAGTTGCTGCCAAGGCGGATTTCTAGCCAAGGAATCTGGATCTATGGTGTTGTTGCACAGACAATCAGAGAGGGGTAACTTGTCATTAGCAGAAGGATTTCAAAGTGGGAAATCGGAACTCAAAGGGAGTCCAGAAGAGAACTTCCAGAAGGGAAGTAGAGAGACTCAGCAAGAGTCGAACATAGAACTTCCAGACGGGAAGTAGACTTAGCAGGAGTCAAACCGAGAACTTCCAAATGGGAAGTAGAGAGACCTGGAGGAGTCAACAAGAAGAGCAGAGAGATGGCCATGAATGGGCTGACAGATCAGGACAGGTTGGAAGAGGCATCCAACTTTGTCATCTAGAAGGCCAGGATCCTGTCTGTTATGTGTGCCATGAGTGCTCATGTGCCACTTGAGCGGAAGTGGGGAGACATCGAGTTGTAGTCAGGCAGACTACAGGCGATGAGGGGCAGGATCCTTGAGGTACCCAGCCTCTTAGATTAGACCTTGCTACAGGAGCCCCAAAGAGGAGTAGCAGTATTGGCGATGTCAATAGAGACGGATGTGGATGGAGTGACAAAGGGAGCTACAGTACAGGATTCCTAGGACAACGCAACGCTAACAGGCTACAACAGTGCAAGAGGCACACGAGTGTTGCACCAGTGCAGGATGGCACAAAGAGTTGTGCAACAGTGCAAGATACACAGAGTTGTTTCAGCAACGCAGAGGTTAGAGAGGGAGTGCTTGCCAGTGACAGAGGGAGCTTCGGCCTCAAGAGTGTTTCTAGCCTAACAAAGATGTCAGAGTTGGGATATCAGTTACTTACTTCTCAGTAACTGAGTTGCAATGCAACAATTAGCAGTGGTAGTGCTATGGGCAGCACGATGCAGCATGATGAGAGGGGTTGCAGTGCAGATGCAGCAGTGGCAATGGCAGGGCCATGGGCAATAGCATAGATGCAGAGGGAGCAATCGTACAAATGCAGCAGTGGCAATGGCATAGTCATGGGTGGCAGTATGAGATGCAGCAGTGTAGATGATGGGTAGCAGGCCTAGCATCAGGGACCGATGTCGGATGATTAGAGTAATACTCAGTGAGGAGTATTGCTAGAGCACACTCCTCGCTAAGAGGGATTGTTGATTTGGGGTAGCATCGAATGTGCTCTAGCCACAAAATTTGGTGGAGAGGCTAAGGCACATAAGATCTCTGATACCCAGAAAGGGTTTGGGCAAATTATAAACAGTTTGGGAGATATTAAAATAATTAATATTTTTAAGAGTCCCTAAGTCTAAACTTAGGGAAATTAAAATATTAATGTGAATTAATATAAAACTATGTTAGAATGTTCCAAAAGTCATGGATCAAGCCAGATCTAATCTTAGCAGTTGATTAGGGACTTAATCTCGACCATTGATTTATCAACGAGAAAAGTATAAGAGGAGGCTTGAGGGTCACTTGGAGAACACACCAAGAGATCAAGATTTTGACTTTCTGGGGCTGGGTTTGCTGAGAAAGTTGAGAGAGTGATCTGGAGTTGCAGCTGAGGGGCATTAAATACAGAAGCAGAGAAGCAAAGATAGTGCCAGGAGGATCAGCACAGCAGCCAGGAAAGCTGACGCAGAGGGCAGAAGCCAGAACTGCCGAGAACTGCAGGAACAACCAGGAAAGTTGACGCAGAGGGCAGAAGCCGGAACTACCAGGAACAGTCGGAACTGCCGGGAATAGCCAAAATTTCCAGGAACTACCGGAATAGCTGGGAAAGCTGACGCAGAGGGCAGAGGCTAGAACTGCTGGGAATAGCGAGAACTACCGAGAACAGCTGGAACTTCCAGGAAAGCTGACGCAGAGGGCAAAAGAGGCTGACGCAGTCCCTAGAGGCTGACACTGGGGTTTTTCGTGGGGCAGATTGGAGCTGAGGAGCTGTCGAAGTGTTTATCCAAGGTTTCAACCGGAACAACTGTCTCAGATTGAGAGGTGCTACTACCGAGATTTTTCTCTGTTGGGTGAGCCAAATTTGGCACCCAGATTGTATTTTAAAACTGCTTAATAAATCAAACCCTCAGATAGTTGCATTGGTTTTCCCGCATTGGGTTTTTCCGAGGACATTAGTCCAAAAACAACGGTGTCACTTGTGTGCTTGTTTCTATTTCCTTTAGTTGATGATCTGTAATGTGTTGAGCATGTACTTGTATTTATTTCCAGTATTTACATGGTAAATAACTTGTTAATTAACAAAACAAGTAGGTAGGAATAAATCAGTAAAGTGCATGAAGGGTTTCTAACATGTCAGAGTTAGAAATTCCAACAAATGATCCTTTGTTCTTGTGATGAGCGGAGTACGCATTTGAGACTTTTTCTTCTTCATTCTCTTTGTTGCTTACTAGAGAAATTATGACTTCTTCATGTGTTAGTGTCAATCAGTTTTGCCTGTCACCAATGATCCAATATGCTCTTACAAGGTTGTGTTAGGGGTCTCAAAGTCAAATTTTAATCATTTCACTAGGTTTTCATAATAAAATTTGGTCACTGGCTAGTGTGTCTAGGTCTACTGCTGCTCCTTCAAGATTTTCATGTTCCGGTCACTGCCATCACTCAATTGGATGTGCCATCATTGAACAAATCATCACCATCATCATCTCAGTCATGTCACCATGGTATTCATTCAGCTCAGTGTCTCCATTAGGTCATTAGGGTTAGAGTCATCTGTGAAAATTCTATCACTGCAACAATTGATTTACTTTTCCTACTTATTTGACCATAAGTTATTCATGAAATTACTTCAATAAACACTAAAATAAATACTGTTGCAAATATCACACCGTAATACAGAAACAAACATATGCAAAAGAATCAACACATTGACAGTTATTTTAGACTAATGTCCCCGAAAAAACCCAATGTGGGAAAACCGATGCAGCAAGGGAGGATTTTATTATTCAACAATTTTCTAGTACAACAAGGTGCCAAACTAGCTTACCCACAAATAGACAAATTTTCCATCACTTCTTCTGAACCCAGTGCCAACCCTACTGATCTCTGCGTGACCTGAAACCCTCTACGTCAGCCTGTTGAGACTCTACGCAGCCTCTTTGGCCTTCTGTGTCACTCCTGCAGCCTCTGTGTGGGTGACGCAAGCCCTGCTGGCTCTACACAATCTCTGTTGCCTCCACATGGCTTCCTCTGGCCCTGCGTCTGCCTTTTCTGCCTCTATGCTGACCTCCCCTCTCTTTGTTCCGTACTTGTTGCCTCCTGACTGCTCTCCAAACCACTAGTTCAATTTCTCAACTAACCCTGCTCCAGAAATTGAATTAACTAGTCTCCCTCAGTCTGTCCTCCAAGTAACCCTCAAGCCTCCTCTTACACTTTTCTTGTTGAGGGTGACGCGGGCCCTGCTAGCTCTATGCAATCTCTGCTGCCTCTGCATGGCTTCCTCTGGCCCTGCGTCTTCCTTTTCTGCCTCTATGTTGATCTCCCGTCTCTCTGTTCTGTACTTGTTGCCTCCTGACTACTCTCCAGACCACTAGTTCAATTTCTCAGCTAACCCCGTTCCAGAAATTGAATTGACTAGTCTCCCTCGGTCTGTCCTCCAAGTAACCCTCAAGCCTCCTCTTATACCTTTTTTGTTGACAAATCAACGGCCGAAATTAAGTCCCTAATCAACATCTAAGATTAGATCTGGCTTGATCCATGACTTTTGGACCATTCTAATACACATTAATATTTTATTTTCCCCAAGTTTAGACTTAGGGACTCTATTAAAAATATTAATTATTTTAATATCTCCCAAACTGTTTAGTATCTGCCCAAACCCTTTCTGGGTATTGGAGATCTCATGTGCTTTAGCCTCTACACCATTTTTTGTGGCTAGAGCACATTTGATGCTACCCCAAATCAACACTCCCTCTTAGTGAGGACTGTGCTCTAGTAATACTCCTCGCTAAGTATTACCCATCCGGCATCGGTCCCTGTGTTGATGCTAAGCCTCCCTGCCCAACATCCTCTGCACTCTTGCATCTTGTACTGCTACCCATGACTCTGCTACTACCACTATTGCATCTGTACGACAACCCCCTCTGCATCCGTGTTGTTGCTCGTCCTTTCTCCCAACACTGCATCCGCACTGCAACTCCCTCTACATTTGTGTTGTTGCTGGTCCTTTCTCCCCACACTGCAACTCCCTCTTCATTCGTGCTGCTAACACACTCATTTCTACTTCTGAAAGGGGTTCTTTACCATCCCCATCTTTTCCCTGAAGTAGTCAAATTTTGACTTTCCAAGGGCCTTGGTGAGGATATCTGCCACCTATTCTCCTGTAGGAGTGTAGCTCAATTGTACAACTCCTCATTGGACACAGTCTCTGACAAAGTGACATCGGATATCAATATGCTTCGACCTATCATGAAACACTGGATTCTTAGAGAGTTTGATGCAACTCTGATTATCACACATGATCTTGGTCGCCTCCATATTTCTTTTGAACAGGTTCACCAACAGTTTTCTAAGCCATGTGGCCTCACACAAAGCTGTGCTTGCTGCCATATATTCTGCCTCAAATGAGCTCAAAGCCACGGACTTCTGTTTCCTACTGCACTAGGAGGTCATTCCTAATCCAATGTTGAAACTCCCTGCCCTGACTGCATCAATAAATCCACTCAACCTGATATCCTTCCCCTTGGTGTATAAGATCCCATAATCAACTATTCCCTGTAAATACCTGAGAACGTGTTTGGCTGATGCCCAGTGTGCCCCCTTTGGTTCCACCATGAACTGACTGAGAGTGTTGACAGCGTAGTAAATATTTGGCCTGTTATTGACTAGATACATCAAGCACCCTATGAGCTGCAAGTATAGGGTGGGATCGACATCCTTGCCTTCTGATGCATCAATCTTCTTCTAGTTGATGATCACTGGCGTAGCCATAGGTCTACAGTCTCCCATCCCGAACCTTTTCAGGATTTTTGTAGCATACCTCCCTTGCCCAAGGAAGATTTCTCCTTTCTGCTGCCAAACTTCCAACCCTAGGAAGTAGTGCATTCGTCCCAAATCCTTCATATCGAACTCTGTGGCTAAATTCTTCTTGCAGTCCTCAATGAATCTAGATGATCTTGTCAGAAAGAGATCATCCACATATAATACTAAGATAAGCGGCTCGTTCTCTACGACCAGATAGTAGAGATTCAAATCCGAGTCAGTCTTTATAAACCCCATTTTCTGCAAGTAGCCATCTATTTGACCATACCACGCTCTCGGTGCCTGCTTCAGCCCATACAAAGCTTTCTTCAGTCTACATACATGAGACTTCTTCTCACGAGTTTCAAATCCCACTGGTTGTTCAATACCTCTTCTTCTATTACCTTGTTCAGAAATGACGTCTTGACATCCATTTGATGGATCTCCCATCCCATCTGGGCTATAGGAGATATCACAATCCTAGTAGATGTATACCTGGCTACCGGGGCAAAGGTTTCCTCATAGTCAATCCCTTCCTTTTGAGCATACCCCTTAGCCACAAACCCGGTCTTGTATTTCTCAACACTGTCGTCCGCAGCATATTTGATCTTGTAGATCCAGCTTGAACCTACCACAGATATGCCTTGAGGCCTTGACACCACCTCCCAGACATCATTCACCATTATGGAGTTATACTCCTCTACCATCGCATCTAGCCAGACCTAATGCTGAGCTGCCTCCTTAAAACTGGAAAGCTCTCCATCCTGACCTACTAACACCTGATATCTGTCTAGTTGTTTTCGCTCCCTCTTACTATTCCTTGGCTCACCGATGAAGTTCTCTACATCACGCAAAATCTGACAAAGTTCCCTGCTAGTTCTTCCTCTGCCAACAGGTGCTTCTATTCACTCCTCTTGCTCATCCTGAGAATCTTCTTGACCTAAGGAAGAATTCTTCACTTTCGTTGGTTGAAGAGGCATGACCAACATATCCTCTTTCGATTGCTCCTCGGAAGGCATTTCGCGAGATCTTCTGAAAGCTTTGTCCTCCATGAACTTTATATCTCGTCGTACTACTACCTTCCTACTCCCTGGGAGATAGATTTTGTATGCCTTAGCATTCTCGCTATATCCCACCAGATATCCCTTTTCTGCAGTCTGATCCAGCTTCTTCCTCTTTTCTTCGGGTATGCAGCAACATGCTAAACTCCCAAATATCCTGAAATGACTGACTTCAGGCGTCTTCCTAGTGAAGACCTTCTCTAGAGTAATCTTGCCCAATGCCCGATGAGGAGTCTTGTTTTGAACGTAGACAGTTGTGTTTCATGCTTCTGCCCACAGGAATTTTGCCATATCTTGATCATACAGCATGGCCCTAGCTGCTTCTACAATAGTCCTATTTTTCCTTTCTGCCACCCCATTCTGCTTCGGATTGTAGGGAGTTGTCCACTCTCTTCTGATGCCCTCCTTAGCGCAATAATCAGTGAAGTCCTTATCGACATACTCTCCACCATTATCTGAGCACAAGACTTTTATTTTCTTCCTAGTCAGATTCTTCACCAGAGCCTTGAACTCCTTGAATCGACAAAAAACTTCATCCTTGGTTTTCAGAAAATAAATCCAAGTTTTCCTCTAGTGGTCATCAATGAAGGTAAGGAAATACTCGGCACCGCTGAGAGCTTTGACGGACAAAGGTCTGCAGATATCTAAGCGTATCAATCCTAGTACACTCTTGGCCCTGTGTTTGCTCCTAGGAAATGTCGCCTTGGCATCCTTTCCTAGAACGCATCCCCTACATACATCATCTCGTTCCGTACTCAGATCCGGAACTCCTGTTATAGTGCTCTTGAGAATTCTTAGAGCTCCATGGTGCAAGTGACCCATCCTTTTGTGCCATGTTTGTTCAAGTCCTTGTCCCCATGACTGCCTATTAGTGCCATTGGTGATTCTAGTTGTAATCTATACAACCGATTACTTTTGATCCCAATCTGCACTTTCTTTTTCCAGCTCGGGTGTTTGACGTATACCTTTTCCTTGATGAAGTAGACGTCATAGCCCTTGCTTTGCAGTTGTGACACGGAAAGTAAGTTCATCCCCAATCCTCGTACATGCAGCATATTTGTGGCACGTAACCGCTCTCCCGATTCTATCTGAAAAACTATGGTACCGTTTCCTACTGGAGTACACTTTGCCTTGTTCCCCATGGTGATCTGAAAGTTCAACTTCTCTTCTCGATATTTTGAGAAACACTCCCTGATTCCCGTCATATGCCACAAGGCTCCACTGTCTATATACCATACTTCTGATGATGCAACACTAGTCATGCACGCCACTTCTTCTTCCAGCCTGGAAGCCAACATAGAGAAATCGAAATCTCTTTCTCTTGTGCAATCTTCTAAAAATCTATGCGAGTCCCCTGAGGTGGATGCCTCTGCATTGTGGTCTCAACCCATAATTGATTTTCCCTTTCTGTCTCTGATTACTTGCTCTGATAACATGTGAAAATTCTATCATTGCAGCGACTGATTCACTTTTCCTACTTATTTCACCATAAGTTATTCATGAAATTACTTCAATAACATTAAAATAAATACTACTGCAAATATCACACCGTAATACAAAAACAAGCATATGCACAAGAATCAACACATTGACACAGTTATTTTGGACTAATGTCCCCAGAAAAACCCAATGTGGGAAAACCAGTGTAGCAAGGGGGGATTTTTGTTTTCAGCGATTTTCTAGTACAACAGGGTGCCAAACTGGCTTACCCACAGATAAACAAATTTTCCAGTACATCTTTTGAACCCAACATTAGCCCTATTGACCTCTGCGTGACCTGAAACCCTCTGCGTCAGCCTGTTGAGACTCTACGCAGCCTCTCTGGCCTTCTACGTCGCTCCTGCAGCCTCTGTGTGGATGACGCAGGCCCTGCTAGCTCTGCGCAATCTCTGTTGCCTCTGCATGGCTTCCTTTGGCCCTGCGTCTGCCTTTTCTACCTTTGTGATGAGCTCCCATCTCTCTGTTCCATACTTGCTGCCTCCTGACTGCTCTCCAGACCACTTGGTTCAATTTCTCAACTAACCGCGCTCCAAAAATTGAATTGATTGGTCTCCCTCAGTTTGTCCTCCAAGTGACACTCAAGCCTCCTCTTATACTTTTCTCATTGACAAATCAATGGTCGAGATTAAGTCCCTAATCAACAGCTAAGATTAGATCTGGCTTGATCCATGACTTTTGGACCATTCTAACACAGTTTTATATTAATACACATTAATATTTTATTTTCCCTAAGTTTAGACTTAGGGACTCTATTAAAAATATTAATTATTTTAATATTTCCCAAACTATTTAGAATCTGCCCAAACCCTTTCTGGGTATTGGAGATCTCATGTGCTTTAGCCTCTCCACCAATGTTTGTGGCTAGAGCACATCCGATGCTACCCCAAATCAACATCATCAAGGTTGTCATTTCATTCAATAAAACTGGGAAATGAAGGAGTAGTGGTAGGGTTTGATTAAAAGTTCTGTTCCAAAATATATTTCACTTCAAAATGATGTAATAAGTTATGTTTCAAAACTGCATGAAAAAGTTCCAAGTTACATGGTTTATCAAAAAAGCAAAATGAAAATTATGGTGGGCCACCCTACCATTCTAAAGTTGAGTTCTATAACCTATAAAGACCACTTCATTCTACCTCTCACTCTCATATTCATTGTCAAAAAATCTCTCGTCCATCACAAGATAGTTCCTCGGCGTTTTCAGAGGCAAAAACACTCCAAAAAGCAAGCTAGGCAGTTTTGCTATGTTTTCTAACCATTTGTTGCGTTTTGTGAATTTCGCTGCGTTTTGTGGTAATTTCGCTGTGTTTTCTTGGTTTAAGCCCTCACACCAATTCTGCAAGGGTTTTTCAACGATTTCAAGTGTCAAGCATCCTCTTACAAGTAAGTTAAATACTCCCCACCTCTCCATAGCCTTGTTTCATTTGTTTTTAAGTTGAAAACCCTCAATTACACCCTTCACTTTTCATTATTTTTCCTAGTGGACTATGTTTTAAACTCCAAGACCATACCCTCCACCTATTTTCCCTCATTCCACTTCCTAGGGGTCCTTAACATCCTTGCCCACTTCGCTAAATTTTCCTACCCCTCTTCCCCTTCCCTAAACCCTCCATCCCAACACATCTTTCCAATCCCTTGTTTTTCTAGCTAGGGTTCCACTTGCAAACAGTCAAATAGAAGAGGAGAAGAAATCTTATAACAAAGGAGGTCAAATATTGAAGTATGAACCCCTAAACACTGAGGAGTTGATGTCTTCCCCGCTGTCCAAGCAGTGCTTTGAGAATGCAGGATGTTTAGGGTTTTGTGAGTTGGTTGAATGGGTCAAATACCATGATAAATTGACTAGTTTGTTTGCCACTCATTTGAGGAGGGATAAGGTTATCATTGCAAGTGTCACATTCACAATTACAACTGAGATCATAGTAGTAGCCACAAGGATACTTAACAATGGTGAAAAATGGTTTAAGAACTTAGATTTGGGCCTGTAAAACTATCAACCCTTAATCAAAGGCCACTACAAACAGACTGTTAAGAAATTTTTTCCTTTCGCAGAGCACTTGACAAATTTACTCCATTGATGAAGGTCATAACGAAATACTTCAAATGTGAAGGAAAATTCTCAAGGTTGTACAAGTACCATGTCAGATTACTTATGCATTTCACAGGAGTAAAGCCACTGAACCTAGCCTACTACCTCTATAAAAGTCTGGCTAAGATGGCAGAAAAGGTGCAGCATAGGCAGAGTGACCATGAAAAGAGCCTTTTTCACCATGCCCTCATTAAGATTGTTGTATTGCATCAGCTTAGTCAAAGGAACATCACTTGGGAAACTTTCATATGGTCAGATGTTCCTTTGTCTTCTACTAGTCAAGTTGCAAGCCCTAGTACATCATCAGCGCCACCTAGGCATGTGAAAGGTAGTTCTTCAAAGAGACCTGCAATTAAGAAGATACCTAGGCCTTAAGTAACTCAGACATATCAAAAGGGAAAGAGGCTTGTGTTTACTCCACATGTTGTGGAAGGGGCCAAGCTCACATCAACATCAGCAAAACAGGGATTACAACCACAGCATGAGGAAACTTGCCATCTCAACATTGGCATGGTTGACTTGGAGGCTAGTAAGGAGCATGAAACAATGGAGTAGATCATAAAGGAGAAAGATGTTGAGATAGCAAAGCTCAAGGACATTTTATCAAAGGCAGACTTCATGATATCATTCCTAGAGCAAGAGAATCAGCAGTTGAAAGTAAAGCAGCGACTTTTGGAAAAGCATGGGGTTGATGTTGGCAAAGAGGATGTCAAGGGGAAGGCAGTAATAGATGAAGAAGTTTTAAAGGAAGATCAAGAGCAAGTGACAAGGAAAAGGCCAAGGACTAGAGGCCTCAAAAAAGCACTTCAGCAACAAAAGGAACAAGTGACTGTTGTTGACAAAATTGAAGCAAAAATCAATGAAGATAGGTAATTTTGGCTTGATAAGGTAAATTGTCACTTGGAGAAGCTTCTCAAGAGGGCTAATAGAGACAAATGATTGCAGAAACACGACTACCCATTACTACACAAGGAATCTGGTTGCTAGCGTGAAGGTCAAACAGTTAAAGGAGAAGCTCAATAAAACCCTAATCAAGCAAAAAAGGGAAGGAAAATTTAGATTTGCTTGCTAATGCCTCCCTCATAGCATAGCAAACCCCTTGGTGACCTTACATACCAATTTTGAAGAGTTTTGGAGGAAATTTTGTTTTTTGAGAATTTTTGCATATCTCAGCAAACTTGGAGGAGAAAACACACTGTGCCCCACATTGCGCTTTAGTTGGGGAGCTCCAATTGAAGTTTGGTTTGCTTTCTAGATTCCTCATGGTCCATACATCATTTGTACCATGAGGGGAACATACTTTTGACAACGTTTAGCAAGTGAAAAAGTCAGAAAACCACCTTTCTGCCACCCTGATGGAGGCCACGCTGCATTTTCTAGAGCACTTGTGGGAGAATGAATTTTTGAGGGGCTAGGAGTACCCTTTTTGAGCTCCTGAAGTGCCCATTTTGTAGCAAACATCCTTAGCTTTCCAATGAGCTATCAAGGTCAGGATTTGGACTTCAAGAAGGCCTTCAAAAACCACTTTTGCCAATTACGCTACATTTTCCTCAGCTTTGCTGTGTTTTCCCATAAATTCGTTGCGTTTTTGTCTGTGGTGGTTTTTTCCAGTTTGATCAATTCGAATCGGATTTTCATGATGTAATTGATTAATCCTAGTGTATGATGTAATAGTGGGTAATTAGCCTTGTTAAGTTGTTTGATGTAAATTTGGCCTCATTTATAAGTGGTTGAAGTCAAAGTTAAATGGAGGAGTTGTTTTAAACGTCCCTAGACATTAGGGTTTGGTTAGAACACCTCGTGTAGCAGTTCCTAGAGTCATGGATTCCACCCCTAAGAGCAGGGAGATGTTGTTTTGGTCTTTATGTATCATTTTCTCAGTCATAGAATGGGTTGGACATCAGAGGAGAGAGCTATTGTAGCTTGTACTTGGACATTTTCTGGAAATCAAAGGATGCAATTTGCAGCTATTATCTAGGAATTCATGTGCAGTAAGTTTATGATGTTGTATTTTCTCTGTTATAGTTTTATATGAAAGATATTCATCTTCTCTTTCCATTCATCAATTCTTCAATGGTTTTCCTTACAGTTTATAAACAGAATTATTTGTATAAAGCTCTGTTTTGATGGAAATATCATTATTGTCCATAGTATCCTGGGAAGAGGGACTCTCCCACCTTGGGACGAGATGTGGGCAGCTCTTCACCGGGAAGAGATCAGACGGCAGTCGAAGACAGGTAGCAGCAGCAAAGGGATCAAAGTTCAATAGGAGGAGGAGGATGTGGCCCTAGCATCTGAGGGAAAGCAAGAGAAGCGGAAGAAGAAAGATCTCTCCAAGATCAAGTGCTTCCACAGTGGGGAGATGGATCATTATGCGACCCGGTGCCCAAGGAAGAAGAGTAAGGGAGAGTCTTCCGAGACTAAGGCAGTGCCAGCATGGGCAAAGAAGTAAGTTTTGACAGACGATGACTGTGCCATGAGTGCACACGCACCACTTGAGCAGAAGTGGGGAGACATCGAACTATAGCCAAGTGGACTACAGGCGATGAGGGGCAGGATCCTCGAGGTACCCAGCCTCTTGGATTAGACCTTTCTACGGAAGCCCTGACGACGAGTAGCAGGACTAGCGGAGTGGGTAGAGACGGATGCAGATGAAGCGGCAGAGAGAGCTACAGTGCAGGAGTCCTGAGATAGCACAGAACTAGCAGGCTGGAGCAGTGCCAGAGGCACAGAAGTGTTGCACTAGTGCAAGAAGGCACAACGAGGTGTGCAACGATGCGAGATGCAGGGAGTTGTTGCAGCAGCGCAAAGGTCAAAGAGAGGGAGCACTTGTCAGCGGCAGAGGGAGTTTCAGCGTCAGTGGGTGTTTCTAGCCCAACAAGGAGGTCAGTTGGGAGATTAGTTACTTACTTCTCAGTAACTGAGTTGCAGTGCAGCAGTGGGCAGCACGATGCAACATGATGAGAGGAGGTGCAGTGCAGATGCAGTGCTGGGAGGAAGGACCAGCAACAGCGCAGATGTAAAGGGAGTTGTCGTACAGATGCAGCAATTGCAGTGGCAGAACCATGGGTAGCAGTACAAGATGCAGTTGTGCAAAGGATGTTGGGCAAGAAGGCCTAGCATCAGCACAAGTACCAATGCCGAATGATCAGAGTAATACTCAATGAGGAGTATTGCTAAAGCACAGTCCTCGCTAAGAGGAAGAGTTCATTTGGGGTAGCATCGGATGTGCTCTAGCCACGAAATTTGGTGGAGAGGTTGGAGCACATGAGATCTCCAATACCCAGAAGGGTTTGGGCAGATTCTAAACAGATTAGGAGATATTAAAATAATTAATATTTTTAATGGAGTCTCTAAGTCTAAACTTAGGGAAAATAAAATATTAATGTGTATTAACATAAATCTATGTTAGAGTGGTCCAAAAGGCATGGATCAAGCCAGATCTCATCTTAGCCATTGATTAGGGACTTAATCTCGGCCGTTGAAATGTCAATAGGAAAAGTATAAGAGGAGGCTTGAGGGTCACTTGGAGAATACACCAGATGATCAGTCATTCTATTCTCTAAAGCGAGGTTTGCTAAGAGAAATAGAATTAGTGATCGGGAGAGCAGCTGAGGAGCATTGAGTACAGAGAAACAGAGAAGGCAAAGATTGTGTCCGGAGAGCAACGCAGCAGTCAAGGAGGGTGACGCAGAGCCAGCAAGGGCTCACGCAAGGCCATGCAGAGGCAACCAAGTGCTACGTAGAGCACCAGAGGGGCCAGCGCAGCTGACATAGAGGCTCCTAGAGCTGACGCAGTGCCTCCTGGGGTTGACGCGGGCCAAGAAAGGCTGATGCAGGGCCAGCATGAGACAGAGAGGGGCTGATGCAGTCTAGTTTGGGCAGACGCTGGGGTTACAGAGCAGTTTTGTGCTGAGGAGCTGCTGGAAGGATTTTTCGGGGTTTTAGACAGGAGATTTCTCTCAAACTGTGAGGTATAGCTGCTCAATTAATTCTTTGTTGGGTAGCCAGTTTCCACACCCAAATTGTACTCTGATATTGCTTAATAAGAAAACCCTCAGATAGCTACACCGGTTTTCCCACATTGGGTTTTTCCAAGGACATTGGTCCAAAAATAATGGTGTCATGTGGTGCATTTGTTCTTGTTTCTTTTAGTTGTTGATCTGTAATATGTTAAAAATGCGCTAGTGTTTATTTTCAGTATTTACATTGTAAATAGCTTGTTAAGGAAAATAACAAGTAGGTAGGAATAAATCAGATAAAGTGCATGGAGGGTTTCTAACTAAGTAAAGTTAGAAACTTCAACACTACATATACCACAAGATATACAACTGTTTTGCCAACCTTCTTGACAAACAAAGTTGCATCATCAAGATCATGATGTTTGAAATTGAGTTTCACAAGATGCTCAATTAGTTTTTCATACCAGGCTCGCAGTGCTTGTTTGAGGCCATACAAGTATTTCACAAGTTTGCATACTTTATGTTCATGTCCTTTCACAGCAAATCCTTCAGGCTAGGACATAAAAACATTTTCTTTTAGATCTCCATTCAAAAAGCAGTTTTTACATCCATTTGATGGACTTTCCAACTGTTCTGAGTTGCTAGGGCAAAGAGTGTCTAGATGGTAGCCAATTTTGCTGTGGGAGCAAAAGTTTCCTCATAATCGACCCCTTCCTTCTGTGCAAAACCTTTTGCCACAAGCCCAGCTTTGTGCTTGTCAAGTGAGCCATCAGCTTTGTACTTGTTCTTGTAGACCCACTTGCAGCCAATTGGTTTGGTTCCAAATGGAGGATCAACCAGCTTCCAAGTGTCGTTCTTTATGAGGGCATCATACTCCTTTTGCATTGCTTCTTCCCATTCATCATGAGAAGCAGCTTCTTTAAAGGAATTTGGTTCAAAATCTGTAGACAAGTTCAATTCACAATCATAAGAAACATCCATATCAACAGGTGAATTAGAGTCATCTACATCACCTCCATTTTGCTGGTTTGAATTTCTAGTTCCTGTCTTTCCAACTTCATCAGGATGAACACCTTCAAGTGTCTTTGTCAGCCACTTTGGGAAACCTTTCTCAGATGGTCCAGGTTGCTGTGTTGATTGAGTTGGGATTGAATCAAGATTGAGTCTCCAAATTCTATCAATCACATAACTTGAAGCATCATCCGTTGTTGGAGTTTCATGCGGGAGAGAGTGTTTTTCAGAAGAAGATTCCACATGTTGATCTAGTATAGGAATCCCCCCTTCAAGATGTGGAATCCGATTATCAAATTCTTGAAATGATTTTGCATTTGCGAATCTATCCCAAGCGATTAAGTTGCCGCTCAACAACATTGTCAGTTTTGGATGATTCAAGAAAAATTACATCTCTAGATACAAGAAACTTTTTATTTACTTCATCATAAAGACGACATGCTTTGGAGGTGTTTGAATACCCCAGGAAGATACGCTTACGACTTCTTGCACCAAGTTTGTTTCTATGTACCTTTGGTATCAAGGCATAAAAGGCATAACAGGTGGAACCAAAGACCTTGAGATGCTTTACAGAAGGAACATGCCCATACCACATTTCATATGGAGTCTTGTTTCTAATAGCATTAGATGGATATCTATTCTTTATATATGCAACACATAGAACAACGTCAACCCAAAACATTATCTTTACATTTTTGAAGAAGAGCATGGATCGTACCATATTTAAGATTGTCCTATTCATTCTTTCAGCGACACCATTCTGTTGGGGATTATAAGGTATAATTGTTTGATATTTGATCCCATGTTGGCAAAAATAATTTTCAAATTCATTTGATGTGTATTCTTTTCCATTATCAGTGCGAATAGACCCAATATGAGATTGTGCATCATTTTCAATCCATTTATGAAAATTCTTGAATGTTTGAAAAGCATCAGATTTGTTCTTCAATAAATAAACCCAACACATTCTGGTGTAGTCATCAATAAATGTCATGATATATTTATTTCCATTTGCAGAAGGAAAAGGCATTGGACCACATAATTGAATGAATGAGTTCAAGTTTTTTATGTGCTCTTGAATGTGAATCATGAAAAGATTGTTTGCTATGCTTTCCTGGAATACAAGCATCACATTGCTTAAATTTCCTAGGAATTGTAGGCAAACCAGCAACACCATTTTTCTTCAACAAGCGGAGGATGTCATAGTTCAAATGTCCAAATCTAGCATGCCATAATAAACTTGATGGAAGTGTACCTTCTTCATGATGAGAATTGTATGAGAAATGTTGTGCATGAGCAGAGGTTCCTTGCAGCTTGAGAAGCCTTTCTTCTTCTATTCCCCTCATGACAAGTGAGTGGTCAGATGCTTTTCTTACTTCAAGCTTGCCATCAAACATATGAATGGAGTGACCTTGCTGACGGATGTGGACCAAGGACAAGTTTCTATTGAGTTGTGGGAGATATAGAAGATGATGTAGAAGAAAGTCTGGAAGACCAGGCAGTTTAAGCTTGATTGTGCCAAGCCCTGATGGCTTGATTTTTGATTGGTTTGCAAAGTATACTGCTCCATCAACATTGTCAGTAAATTCTTCAAAAAAATCTTTTCTATGAGTCATGTGGCAGGTTGCTCCTGAATCAAGCAACCAATTATTTTTCCAAGAAGCAAGTGAAGCATTAAATAAATCTTCATTTATTCCAATGTTACATTGTGCCACAACATAGTGAGTGGATTCAGGTGCTTTTATCATTGTCTGTATCATCAGTTTTACCTTTTTGTTGGTTTCTTTGCTGCTCAATTTTGTCCCATGGTAGCTTACATGTAGAGGCATCATGTGATCCATTTCTTTTGCAGTGTATGCAATGCAAATCTGCCTTTTCTCCTTGAGAGTGTCTGCCCCCCTGCCTCTGAGATATCTTCCTCTTCCTCTTCGACCACCTCTTCCTCTTGAAGAATCTTGAGCAGGATGCTTTTCTTTATGAGCAAGGCACACAACCTCTTCAGAAGATTCAGGGGTTGTTTTCGTTCCAAAAGCTTTCTCTCTTTCAACAAACTTTTTTACAAGAGAGTCAAAGGTGATATCTTTGAGATTTCCATTTGCTTGCAGTGACTTAAGATAATTGGAGTAAGTAGGATAAAGTGCCTTGAGAAAAGCGATAATAGGAATATCCAATTCAACCTTGGTGGATTTGATATCATGTATTATAGACTCTACTTCAGATGCAAAAGCAAGAGGATCATTATTTTGCAGTTCAAGAGTGAAGAGTTTAATCATGAGTTGAACAAATTCAAGTGCAGAATGTGAGTCATAGAGTTTTTTTAGCTTTTGTAAGGCTTCAAGGGCAGTGGAGAATGACGAAATATGGCGACTCACCTCTTCATTTACAGATGTTGCGATTAATGCATTAGCTTTGCTGTTCTTGTTTTCCCAAATGACAAGCTCTTTGTTTGAGGTAGGTTGTTCTGGTTCATTGTCCCCGTCTTCGACACACACTCCTTTCCACAACTCATTGAAAATGAGGGTGTGTTTTATCATCCGGGACCACTCAGGATAGTTCTCCTTGCCAGTGAGAACTATTCCCACAATAGATATGATTGAATGCATCATATAGTCTAATCTGGCCTCAAAATAATTATAATACTTGCAACAATAGATTGATGTCGTTGGAATAAAAATGATTGGTTATGTCTTAAAAAATATTTAATTAAAAAAAAGTAGGCTCCAACATATACCTTCCATATACCCCAATGGTAATTTTATATGTGTCCATTAAGAGCTCAACGAATTCATGTGCCTTTATGGTATATGGAAAAGCATCACATATATATGTCATGGTCTTTCCCTTTTTTTTACTCCATTATATACCATTTCATACCATATATTTAACCCATCATATTATTCATATACCCAACACACATGCACGGTCCGATTGGTCAACATATATTTAAGTTTGCATACTTCAAATCAATATAAAAAATGGCATGGAGAACCATATAGCGTCAAAGCATTTTTTTTTTTTAATACTTCAACACTAGTAGCATACGTACCATTGACCAACGATAAAATTGCAATAATTCAGCTAAAATCTCCAAATGTTGAGGCGAATTTAGGTGGAGCAACAACTTCACCGTCACAAATCAGAGGAGACCAAGGGTCTATGCAGTTCTCCGTCTACAAATCAGAGATACCATGACAAGGGTTCTCCTCATAGTCTTTAGCTCACGACATTCAATGCACTGTGACTGAAATGAATTGTTGATATAGTTGCTGCATGTTGCACTCAACGCAGGGTATGAACGACCACCATATAACAAGGCAAGAACGACCCTTTCAAGCGTTATTCCTTTCTGCAAGATTCATCACATGACCTTCAAGAAACAACGCACATAGAGACAGAGGCATTCCTACATTGCTTCAATGCATATCTCCAATGCATTGCAAAGATTGCACTGGAATTAACGCATAGGTACAATGCAGGGCACTCCTTTCAGCCTATGGACCTCGATGGACTCAGATGCACAGAGATTTGAGATTCAAGAAGAATCTAAAATGAAAGTTGAGCGGCATCAAAGAACCATTCATGCAAACAGTCGTGTTCATTCGGACTCTGGACAATACGAAAAAGGTTTTTGGATATGGAGCAGCATCAGCGCATAGTAACGAGTAGCGTTCATAATGTAATGAGCAACGTTGTAATGAGCAGGGTTCATAATGTAACGAGCAGGATAGTTCATTAGGATAGTTCAACGCATGTCAGGCCAGCGTACAGCACACAACAACGACTGTGGAGGGGATAGAGAGCAGTATGCAGTGGACAGAGAGTAGTGGGCAAATGGGAGTTACAACTATTTTGGGAGCTGGCTCTGATACCATGTCAGACCAGGCAGTGACTCCTCAACCAAAATTGATTTGTGTGTATTATTCCTTCAAGTAGGTCTTCATTATATACATTAGGGAGAGACTATTCACTTCATCTCCCAATGACTGTTCATATTACTTATTTATCTATTTACATTATATTCACCCAATCCTGATGATTAGGTGTCAACAGGAAATAACTCTAATATGAAAAATCTCATGTCTTTTCCTCTCATTTTCTTCATCATCAATAGATTGTGCAAATTTACTTGTAGATGCTTCAGAATTTTTACCTTTTATACCTGTGGCTATGGCTGTTGTTTCATCACCTGAGTCTGACCCCAAATCTTTTTGAATAGTAGCAACAATCTTCTTCTTTTTACCACCGAACTTCTTGGGTTTTAGCTCCGGATGCAAAGACCAGCAGTGTTCATCATCATGTCCATCAGGTTTGTCTTTCTGTACAGTGTTTGTCTTCCTCTCCTTCCTTTTTTGCTTCTTCTTTTCCTTGTTCTTGCTTGCAAATGGTTTTGATGATCCCCCCATCTCTGGGTTCACATTCTTGCCTTTAGCCTCTAGATGTGTAGACTGAACTGATACATCATCTAGGCTAGTGGGATTAAACATGAGAATGGTGTGCCTCAAATAGCTATGTAGACCACCTAT
>APFE030776957.1:25824-53182 GCA_000404065.3 Pinus taeda
CCTATATACTTCAACAAAGTTTCAGGTGAGTCTAGAGAAATGCCTAGAGTTAAAGCTCTTTTTCTAAATTCCTGGGTATAGCTTTGTACACTTTGGCCCTTTAATTGGCGAAGAGTTTGCCTACTCATCATTGCTTGCTGCATATAAGTTAGTGGATAGAATTGTTTTTTAATGGCAGAGACAATTTCATTCTAGGTAGAAAGAATTTTACCATGCTTCTTCAAATCAGCTTGTGTCCTGCTTTCCCACCACACCAGGGCAGTTCCTCCAAGGCGAAGGCTAGCCAGCTGAATCTTTCACCTTTCTGAATTAATGTTCTGCACCCTGCAATATACATCAATCTGTCTAATCCAATTATCTAGCTTTTCTGCATTTAATTCACCATCATAAATTGGCAAATCAAATTTCACATCTAATTTAATCACAATAGTTTTCTTCGTTTTCTTTTCAGGGCTAGTTTTATGTGAAGAAGATAATGAGGATGATGATGATGGAGTAGATGGTGGAGAGGGCCTCTCTTCTTCCTTTGCCTTCTGGATGGCCATCTAGAAGAGGTTCCTCTGCTCCTTTTTCTTTTTGAGATGCTGAAATGCTTTCACCTTGACCTTTCTTAAATTCTCGATACATTTCTTCCACCATGGCTCTCATGGTCATGAAACTGTCCATGAACTGAGAGTCTGATTCCGATGAGGTTTGTTCTGCCATTCTCATCCTAGGATAGACTCTTCCAATTTCTGGATTAGCCTCAACAAGTTCTCCTTCTCCTGTTTTGAGCTTTGACCTAGTTAGCATTCAACAATCCAGTAAAAGCTTGTCTAACCTTAGCAAGCCTAAAGCTCTGATACCACTTGATCTGAAAATGAGATCTTAGACTAATATTAAGGTATTACAGACTCATGTGCATGGATTTGCCTACATTACTCAGTGCAATGGATCGATAAGATTGCGAATAACATAGACAATGAAGCAGTTAAAGAAACATAATAGACACACACACACATAACACAACAAGATAATCAAGGAGTTCACCCAACACTCCTGGGCTACGTCTCCTAGTCCAACCTTTAGTGGTGACCTCTCTATTATGTCTTTGAAAACAGAGTTTTACAAAAGTGAGCTCAATTTGAGTCTCACACAATAGATGAAAACAACAAGGCTTTACCTGGATCCCCCAAGTCTTTCTGAGTACACAGAGTCTCCTCACTGACTCTCTGTCTTTCTTTGCTCTCTGTCTCAACACTGCCTGTCCCTGTCTTCTATCAGTCTGTGGCTTTAAAGCCAATCGGCGTTGTCTGTTCATTTCCCCTTATCGGGCTCTCTGGCTCCCGGCCTCTGTCCTTTTGAATCCCCTTCTGAGTGTTAGCAATGATGGCGTAACGTCTTCAGGGAAGGTGGCCACCTGTTCTGCAATGGAAGGGACCATCGGGCCTTTGAAATCCCCAAAAATAGTGTTCTCTGTTTACACAGAGAAATACACTAAAAACACAAGAAAATTCGCCAAACTGCCGTTTATTGGATTTGAAATATTATAAATTCCGCTCTATACTCCTATCGGGTCCGCCTTTATTTCGCTTATCGCATCTCCACCGTTGATCTGAGTGATCTTGATCCAACGGTTGAGATCCATTATGGGTGGCTCATGCGTATGGGGTTAACCGCCAGAAAAGGGTGGTTTTCTCTCTCCGACACCTGGCCACCTCGCAGCCAATGTATGGGCTCGGGCAGAGCCCGACCAAAACCACTTACTAGCTATGGCTTGCCCGAAATCCACTCATTACGGAACTCAAAATATATATATCTGCATGTATAAATCCTTTTAGGTCCAGTTTCATCGCATCGGGCACATTTCCTTTGCAATTCATTTATTTGGCGGAAATGCGAAATATAAAGGAAAATGCCATTTTCCGGATTTCAAAATATATAAAATATCGCCTAAAACCCTATCGAGTTCCGCTGTCGCAAGCCATATTTATATTGGCCCCGCTCCTTTGTGTAGCTCCGATGCGATATTGCGATGTGATTGTCGCAATCGCATATCACATAGACCCCCGGGCCGTTCGCAAGCGCTCCTCTGTAATCGCCGATTGCGATATCGCGAGTTAACCTAGGCCGTCGATCTGCATGCTTGATCGACGGTACTCGTTGATCCGTGCTGATCGCAGTGGCAATTGTCATATGATAGGTTCCGATATCCTCTGCTTGCCACTGCCAATTGCAATATGTCGGTCAGATCTGGACCGTTGATCAGCCAGATCCGACGGCTCCTGTGCGTCATTCTTTTGACCTCCGATAGGCCTTATTTCATTGTTTTCTTCATGTTTTTGCCTCCTGATAGTGTAATCCACCTTTTTAAAAGGGTCTCCTTAGGCGATAGTTTTGAATGTTTGAAGACTTAGAGGGTGTTTTAGATCATACTGACAGGGGACGAGAAGCTCATCAACGACTACAAGAAGGATCTTGCAACAAAGTTTGACATGAAGGATATAGCGCTCATGCACTATTTCCTTGGGTTGGAGGTTTGGCAAGGAGATGGACAAATTTTCTTGGGACAAGGCAAGTATGCTTTGGAGATTCTCAAGAGGTTCCGCATACAAGATTGTAGGCCCATGGCCACGCCTCTGGTGACAAACTGGAGGAAGGTAGATGCGAGCAGAGTAGGGTAAGTTGATGCCACACTCTTCAAATGGTTGATTGGGTCATTGATGTATCTTGTTAACACGTGACCTGGTATTTGCTATGTAGTGAACCAGTTGAGCCAATTCATGGTTGAACCTACTAGAGTATACTAGGTTGCTGCCAAGCATATCCTTAGGCACCTCAGAGGCATAGTGGATTATGGGTTGTTGTACAGATAGGTTGATGGAGAGAAGTTGGAAGGGTTCTCAGATGGAGATTGGATAGGGTATTCCATAGACAGGAAGAGTACTTCAGGTTGCACCTTCTGTGTTGGGTCAACAATTATTTCGTGGTTCAGCAGGAAGCAAAGATTAGTGGCACTGAGCTCAAGCGAGGCTGAATACATGTTTGCCAACTTGGTAGCTTGTGAGGCTATTTGGTTGAGGAAGCTGCTTGTTGGGCTTTTTAGTCGTTGTGACAATCAGAGCTGCATTAAGCTCTTTGACAGTCTAGTGTTCCATGACCGTTCCAAGAACATTGAGATCTGGTACCACCATATTAAAGATTGTGTTCAGAGGGGCAAGATCAGAGTTCAATATATTCCTACAACAAAGTAGACAACGAACATATTGACCAAAGTTTTTCTTAGAGGGAGTTTTGGCCACAATATTGCACAAACCGGGGACATTTTTTGGAAGCGAAGCATCATTTTAAAAAAATCTAGGAAGTGAAGTGTCTCGGAAGTGTTTATTATATACATTTATTTTATATATTTTTTCATTTATATTAAAAAACATCCAAAATACCAAATTAGTTGTAGAAGATATGAAAACATGCATATTTGTACATAAAAAGATAGATATGGCATCTATTGTATATCAATGATTAATTATTCAAGCATCAACCATCTAGAATCTATATTCCTCTCCTCTTGTCTAGTTTTTGCCTCTATTTTGAATCTCTAGGGATATTAGTCAACATTGCCCAATTTTGATCAAATGAGCTAATCCAAGCCTTATAATATGGTAGAGAAAGCTTAAAATGCTTGATCAATGATTTTGACTTGAGTGTAGGGTACATTTTAGCTAAGACCATGACAAAGGAGTTCAACAATCAACACCACCAACATTGGGGTACATATAGGGCTTGGTGCTCTTGATTACATGCTAGTCACATACCCTCATACATGATATAATCTAATGAAATGCTGCAATCTCATTGATCTTGACATCCTGAAAACTGATATGTTTGCTGAATTTTGAATTGGATATGAAATTATGTTTTCTCCATATGAAGTCGGATGAGGTTGGAACCACTCTCAAACATCTTGAGTCATTTCATTGTAATGTTAAAAATTTAAGTAAAAGGATGAAAATGAAAGATAAAGGAGAATGCCACTTTACTTAAAAAATTTAACATTACCATTAGGGAGCATTTAGGAAGCATCTAGTGAGCATCAAGTGGGCACTTTGTGAGTGTTCGGGAAGCATAATTCCTCACATAACAGCTAGAAAACTCAAGTCAAGTCCAAAAAAAAATAAAAAAACCAAGTCTGTGGAATCGTCTGCCTTTCTCTCGGATCCGCTCGTGATCTGTGGCCGATACGTTTTGGAACCACATATTGCGCTGTTGCGGTTCTATTTTTCCAAGAACAACGAAAAAAAGGCAGAACCCTAGATCCAATTTTAGAGCTGCGGTTTTTCCTAAGGATCGGTGGCGGATCTGTCCGTTACGCGAATATGCCTCTAGATCTAGGGGGATCCTACAACATTGTTTTTCCATTTTAGGGACAAACTAGGTGTAGTATAGAACACCTTCCTCTCTAAGAGGGAGTGTTAAATGGAGTTAGAGGAGGAAGGGTTCAACTAAATTTAGTAGGTGCACTAAATTTGGGAGAGGAACCCACAAGTGGGACCAAGGTGCAATTATAATTTTTTATTATTTCTTGACTTAGGAAAATCTAAATTTTCATATAGTCAAGAATTAGAGTGGTCTCAACCATCCAAGGAGATTTAATCTCATCCCTTCGTGGTAGTGGTGGGCCCAAATCGATTTCTAAAAGGAAAAAGGGCATAGACTTGGTCATTATGCATCAGATCAGAGTGTTCTCTTTTCAACAATAGAGGAGCAAATTCTAGCACTAGGGTTTTCTACTTCACAAATTAGAAAGAGAAAGGAGGTTGTACAACCATCATTACTTTCAGAATCATGTTTCTAGCAGTTGAGAAAGTGTGCTTTCGCAGAGTAGTTGCGGAGAAGGCCATATGAGACTATATAGAACTCCCTCTGCACAGAAGAGGGAGGTCAAGTTGGGCTGACATTGTCTAACTGGTGCACAAAAGTGTGTTGGTCATTTTATGAATGAAGGGAAGTCTTATCCCTCATGTAATTTTCTAAATTTGCTATTGCTAAAGAAAAATAAAGAGAATACACAGCTGTAGGTTTTCCCCAGTTGGGGTTTCCTAGGTCAATTTATTGTGTATGTTTTTATGGCATGTTTGTCTTCATTTGTTCTTTACTTCCGCTGCACACTAGTTAGTAAACTCAATATATTTGTGGGTAAAGTTAAAGTTTAGTTTTCATCTCTTTGCTTAGTATAATTCACAGATTAGATAGCCGAGTTTTCAGAAAACTAACATAATATTACTTCAATGAGGACCATCCAAACACGATCAACTTCCAGCCACTAGGGGGAAAGTGGAAGATGTAGAGGTTGTAATTGTGTCACTAAATGATTTTTTCAAGTCATGGGAAGCATATGTCAAGGGAATTTGTGCTTGGGAGAAACTTCTCAATTGGGAGAGGCTTTGGGATGTTTGCATTCAGGAAGAGACTCAAGATGAATGTAAGGCTAGCAGGAAGGGATATGGAGAGGAGAACCTGACCCTTGTTAGACCAAGATGGGTAAAGGTTTCCAAAGGTAGCGGTGAAGAGGCAACCTCTCAACTAGGGAAGAAGGAGAACTTGAGCAGGATCAAGTGCTTCATTTGCCATAAGAATGGGCACTATGCATCATAGTGTCTGCAGAAGAAGTGCAATGGGAGGTCACATCAAACAACATCAACATAATTTTAGCTTGATGAGTTTGCAATGTAGTTCGAAAAAGACTTCCCATTTGTTTCCTGGCTATGTACTAGCACCATCACTATGAGTGCTTGGTACTTGGATAGTGACACATCATGTCATATGACAGAGGCATGAGAGTTGTTTAACACTCTGATAGAGAAAGATTTATTCGTGGAGCTTGGTAATGGTACTAGGTATGCAGTAAAGGGAATTGGAACTGTTACCACATGATCTTCAAGCCTTAAGGAGGGAAAGCCTATAGGTCAAAGAGCTAGATTGGGTGATATTAATGGAATAATGGGTTACTGTCACCTTAGCCAATGTCCCCTACTCTTTACGGACTTTCACTGATGGGAGGAGCCCCAGTAGAATGATAATCACCTTTGGTAGATGTTCTAGGCTTAATAGTTCTATGTGATGAGGTAGGACATCTTAAGGGAAGCTCTATGCCATAATATGGCACTTCAAAAGGTACTTTGCTCCCTCTTAGAGACCTAGAAAGAACTCACACAAGATCTAGGGTTTCGTGAATTATTGTGAACAAAGGTGGTCCCGAGACTAAGACAAGGAGAAGAAAGGGCTTCTTATGATTTACTTCCCTCGAGTACCAAGTTCATACAATCCTCAAAGAAGTCCCCAAGTTAAGGAAATTCAAGCTAGGGTTTTCCTTCTAAGGCACACCTAGGGCAAGAAATTTTATGGATGAAAACTAATGAGATGCTTGCCAAACCTTGAGGTCTTGTAGATAAGACCCTAGGCTTGAAGCCTATGCTCTCGGAATCCACCAATCTACTCTCTAATGAATTTCGCTCTATGCCCTAGCCTAACCGTCCAACAAAAGGGGACTAAAATTCTAGGATAAATTATGGAGAGAGAAGAGGGTTTATCACCAAAGTCTTGGACCCGTGCCTTGCCCTTTAGGCATATGGAGTCCTAGATGCTTTAGATAAGCCAAATTTGTCTTTAAGGAGGTCAAGAATTGATGCTGTAGGTACCAACACTCAACATTTACCCACTCAAGAATTATGGAGTTTTATGGAGGAAAAACAAAATTTAATCCATTAGGAACATTCATAATTTGCCATACAATGAATAACATATGCAATTGTCAACCAAATAGCCTTCAAAATGATCTTCAATAAATTAGGGCACAATAGCATTAACCTAGTTGCAACAATTCCATACATTAGACATATTTCAAGAGAAAAACTTCAATATAAAGCACTTACAAGATGATAATATGATATATGCATCCACATCCAAGAGATAGCTCCAAAGAAGATCAAGATTTCAGCTCGAAATATCAAAATGCATCCAAGAACATCTAATAGTTAACAAAAGAAAACGTGTGAATTTGCCAAAAAGGCTGAAATTCCCAAGTGTGATGGTGATCCAATACAAGGATGTTGTTTACATAAGGATCGGTTAATGGAACGAAGTTCTCTTGAAGAGAGTAATGAGATTAAAGCACCAAGGTGTGTTCTTAAGTTAGAATCACAAATGGACAAGTCATATTTGGATGCCCGATCCAAGGATTTATAGTATAGTTCAATACCAAATTTTCAGAGACCACTCTTAATGAAGCATGGGCCAGGGAGGTCATCCAGAATCAATAGATTAAGTTTTGAGGATAACCATCTACTTGCTATAGAAGCGTTTGATTATATGGATGGTCTTATGTCCCTCAATGATGCCCTTACAGAGGGACTTAGTGTCAGTGTGTATTGGTCTACTAGAGTTGCTGCTTTTAACTACTTAAGGAAAATGATACAACAAGGGCCTAAAGGGGTACAAGACATAACCCAAAATTCTGAGAATGTCATGAAATTTGTTTTTGGAATTTGGAAGAAGAAAGGGCTTCTTATGATTTACTTCCCCCAAGTACCAAGTTCATACAATCCTCAAAGAAGTCCCCCAAGTTAAGGAAATTCAAGCTAGGGTTTTCCTTCTAAGGCACACCTAGGGCAAGAAATTTTATGGATTGAAACCAATGAGATGCTTTCCAAACCTTGAGGTCTTGTAGATAAGACCCTAGGCTTGAAGCCTATGCTCTCGGAATCCACCAATCTACTCTAATGAATTTCGCTCTATGCTAGGCCTAACTGTCCAACAAAAGGGGACTAAAATTCTAGGATAAATTATGGAGAGAGAAGAGGTTTTATCACCAAAGGCTTGGATCCGTGCCTTGCCCTTTGGGCATATGGAGTCCTAGATGCTTTAGATCAGCCAAATTTGTCTCTAAGGAGGTCAAGAATTGATGCCGTAGGTACCAACTGTTAGAAAATTATATATTACAGAGCAATGGAACACATAAGATATTGCAGAAATATAAACACAGAAAACGCATAAAACAAGAGAGACACAGATATACGTGGTTCACCCAGTTTGGGCTACGTCCACGGAGAAACAACCAGTTCTTCTTTTATTATATTATCCAACAAACTGAAGAGATACAACCTACAGCAGATCCGCTGTAACTCCCTTTTCGCTCTCAATCTCCTCTCTCTTCCTCACTCAGAATACTGATCTACATATACGTAATACAATTCCCTCATATATAGTGAGGGGTTGTCTTCTAGGGCAAAAAACCCTAAACTAAACATAACTTCTACCGTCAGATCATCCGCCTAATGAACGACCTAGATTGACTAGAAATTACTAGACTTTTTCAACATTTACCCACTCAAGAATTATGGAGTTTTATGGACGAAAAACAAAATTTCATCCATTAGGAATATTCATAATTTTCCATACAATGAATAACATATGCAATTGTCAACCAAATGGCCTTCAATGATCTTCAATAAATCAGGGCACAATAGCATTAACCTAGTTGCAACAATTCCATACATTAGACATATTTCAAGAGCAAAACATCAATATAAAGCACTTACAAGATGATAATATGATATATGCATCCACAATCCAAGAGATAGCTCCAAAGAAGATCAAGATTTCAGCTTGAAATATCAAAATGCATCCAAGAACATCTAATAGTTAACAAAAGAAAAAGTGTGAATTTGCCAAAAAGGTTGAAATTCCCAAGTGTGATGGTGATCCAATACAAGGATGTTGTTTACATAAGGATCGGTTAATGGAACGAAGTTCTCTTGAAGAGAGTAATGAGATTAAAGCACCAAGGTGTGTTCTTAAGTTAGAATCACAAATGGACAAGTCTATTTGGATGCCCGATCCAAGGATTTATAGTATAGTTCAATACCAAATTTTCAGAGACCACTCTTAAGGAAGCATGGGCCAGGAAGGTCATCCAGAATCAATAGATTAAGTTTTGAGGATAACCATCTACTCGCTAGGGAAGCGTTTGATTATATGGATGGTCTTATGTCCCTCAATGATGCCCTTACAGAGGGACTTAGTGTCAGTGCGTATTGGTCTACTAGAGTTGCTGCTTTTAACTACTTAAGGAAAATGATACAATAAGGGCCTAAAGGGGTACAAGACATAACCCAAAGTTTTGAGAATGTCATGAAATTTGTTTTTGGAATTTGGATGATCCACATCATAAAGTAGCCCAAGCAACACTTTCCAAGCTCGCTGACTTGATACCGACTTGTTGAAATCCATTTGAAGGGTAGTTGGAAATGATTATAACTCATGCCTTTTCACGGTTGGTTTATCCAAAAGAGTTAATTAGGAAACTTGTTCATCAACATTGGAGATTGTAAGTAATACTTATAGCATAGACTTGGTCCTTCATGTCTTACTCCTTTCACTTGAAAAGCAAAAAATTCCAAGGTGATTGTTATAGAGTTTGCTATATCTTCCTTTAAAAATTAGGAATGAATGGTGAAACTTCCAGTGGAATTGGGTTGCTGAAATTGTGGCTTTCAAAGTTATCACCAATGGCAAATGATAAGAATTCAAAACTTAAGGAAATAACTGTTACTACTATCCTATCTTTTTATTCATATTTTGATTCTACATCTGTCTTGAATTTTATCTTAGGCCTCACAAATTGAAGGGAAAAGCATAATGTGTTGATCATTGAAGCAATATACACCAAGAATTAAAGTGGGTCTCATGAACTTTTTGCAAAGGAAGAACCAACCAACACTAAGTCATTATATGACCTGTCTAATCTTGTTGGCACATCTTTTGTGGAGGATTACTCATGAACAACAAGAAGGATAGAATTAGTGGCCAAAAGTTTTATCTCTTGGAATTATTGTTTTCAGATTCACTTGACCAGAGACCCTTATCAAGTATGCAGAAGATGCCTTGCATTGTTTAGTTGAGGTTATGATTGTATTGACTGAGATATGTTGCTAGTGCTAGGGTGCCATTGCTTGTTGTTACAGATTGAGCAAGAGTAGAAAGGTTTCTTCACCTATAAAGCAATGGGTGGTCAATTAGCACATGACAAAGTTTGTTGCAAAGGGTGTCAGTAAAATTTGGAAATCTTAGGGTTTGTAAACCCTAGAAGACTAGAAGTATTAAATAAGAAAGCCCTAGAGTTTGTGGATAAAACCCTAGAGCTCATGTAAGGAAGGAAAGGAAATCAACATGTTGATGATGAGGACGAGGATGATGAGTTTGTAGATGGATCTCAATGATTTCTGCATGAATGCAAGAGCAAGAGGGAGTTGAAAATTCCTTACAATCCTAAAAGATAAGTACTTTATATCTCTCTTCCTTGATTATTACTATTTTACTATTGTTTAGCCTCTTGTCGTTGTTTCTTTTGCTGGGTTATAATCATTTCTTCCATGACCTCCTAATAAGGGGTGCAGGTACATCATGAAGGTTGCCAAGGTTTTGGCATCAGATGAAAGCATTGGGAAGAACAAAGCAAAGCTTGTGACAAGAGGATTCTCCTAAAGTTATTTGAGTTCAAGTGGGATAAATTGCACTGACATCTAGAACCGTTTTTGATGACCAGATAAGCTCCTAGTCTAGACGGAGCAGGAAGGCTAAGAAGTTTGAAGGATGCCATGATGAAGGAAATTGTGCCAAAGAGAAGTTAGTGGTGACTTCAAATGGATAAATAATGAAATGTTGTACACCAAAGACTTCAATCACATTTACCTTGAAACTGTGATATTTTATTTATTAAAAGAATAGATGATGGTTTACATGGTCATGGCGGTTCTCCATATATAGGAGTTGACTGGCCATGCCAACTAAGAGACATATCTCTTTGATTCATGCCTTTTCACTAACTTACTTAGTTTAATCTTAATTATTTATAAATTGTTAATATTTTATTAAAACACTCATTTATTAATATTTAATTCATAACATTGCCTTCTCCTTAAAAATGCTTTGTCCTCAAAGCCTGGGTAACGCCGGATGATGCTAAAGAAAACGTTTTGATTCCCAAGATGAATCTTCCTCTGGTAATTTCTTTCATTAGATGAGGTACTCTTTTATGGAGTTTTCTTTAGTGCGACTTTTTAGATTTTTCGGTGCCGGAATCCGATGAAAAAATTTGAGGTGAAATCTTGATTTGTGTTATTTAAATTGGTTTTTTGATTGTATAAATGGATTCAACACCTTGAAAAACCTCGAGGCCACTTGGATTGTGTAGGATTACCCATCAAACTTGTGATTTAAATAAATTTCTACCAAATTTAGAGAAATTAGACCAGAAAAACCCACCGGGAAAGCTTCCAAAAAGTCGCACTAAAGACAACTCGCTCTTTTATTGTCTTGGATCATAGTACCTTCTCTCGGGTAGCTAGTATACCTTCTGGTTCTAGAATGATTCTTCCTTCTTCATTAGTCTTTGAAATTTCTGTTTGAGCTACTTGTTTTTGCCCTAGTACTCTCTTCAGATTTGATACATGAAAGGTGTTATGGATTCTACTTATTTTTTTGATTATTTGATATGGTTCATAATATTTAGGTTATAGTTTATTCTTTCCTTGTTGTTTCAGTGACAACTACGTATAGTGTTGAAGTCTAACAAAGACCAAATCTCCTTCTTCAATAGTGTTGAAGTCTAACAAAGACCAAATCTCCTTCTTCAAACTCCCTTTCAGTGCGATGTTTATCGACTTATTGTTTCATTCTATTACGTGCCATTGTTCAATTCTCTTTTAATCCTTTGGTTCTCTTCTAAGTAGTTTTTGACAACTAGAACCTTAGAATCGAGTAGTGCAAAATCCTTCCATCTGGGTGGTTCATAACCATAGAGAGCTTGGAAAGGTGTCATTTTAGCTGACGCATGGTAGGTGGTGTTATACCACGACTCCGCTAGGTGTAGCCACTGAGTCCACTTATTTTGCTTATCAGTGACGAAGCAACGAAGATATGTTTCCAAGCACTTATTCACGACTTCACTTTGACCATTTGTCTGAGGATGATAAGTTGAACTCATGTTGAGGGATATTCCTGCCTGGTGGTAGAATTCCTTCCAAAAATTACCTTTGAACCTTGTGTCTCTATCACTTACTATGACTTTGGGGAACCCATACAATTTGTAGATGTTTTTACAAAACATTTCCGCAATTTGTTTAGTTGTGTCTGTCTTTTTGATGGCCATAAAATGGGCATATTTAGTGAGTCTGTTGACTACAACAAATATCTTGTCCTCACCGTTAGACGCAGGTAGTCCTTTTATGAAGTCCATCGGAATCTCTTCCCATTTTTGGTTGGGAATGTGTAGTGGTTGTAACAACCTTGGGGTTGGAATATTTTCACTCTTGTTCCTTTGGCAAATATCACATTCTACAACATATTTCTGAATTTCCTTGCTCATGCCCTTCCAATAGAATGACTGTCGAATGTTGTAGTAAGTTTTGTAGAACCCAACATGTCCTACTGCAGGTGAATTGTGAGATTCCTTTAGAATTTTCAATTTAAATTTGGATGATGGTGTTAAGTAAATTCTACCCTTGTACCACATTATGTCATTCTTCCACTCGAAATTGGTATATTGATTGATATTCTTAATCATGGAATCACAATCCCCATCCTTGGCATATTCGACTCGTATTTCGTGATTTCGGGACAACTATCATGGAAGCACACGTTGTGTTGTCATCATCCTTACGGAGAGTGCATCAACTATGACATTTTCTTTCCCCTTCTTGTGCAATATTTCTAGGTCGAAAGCTGACAACTTCTCCACCCACTTCTGTTGCTCTGTTGATAATGTCTTTTGCTGAAGTAAAAGTTGAAGACTATTGTGGTCAGTTTGGATCGAAAATTTACTCGAGAGCAAGTATTGACGCCATTTCGTTAAAGCATGTATGATGGCGAGCATCTCCTTTTGGTATGTTGATTTCAAGCCCTCTCGTTTATTAAGCTTCTTCCTCTCGAATGCTATAGTGTGATCGTCCTGCATTAATACAGTGTCAATTACTAATCCCAAAGCATTGCATTCGACTATGAACGGTTTGGAGATGTCCGGAGTCACTAGCACTGGTGTGGTTGACATTACTTCCTTTAGATTCTCGAAACAATTGTTTGCTTGGTTATTCCACTGAAAAACATTCCTTTTTAACAAATTGGTCAGGGGCGCTGTCAGATGTGCATAGTTTTTTATAAATATTTTGTAATACCTGGTTAGCCCTAGAAATCCTTTTAGCTTGGCTACGTTCTTGGGTTTGGGCCATTCTTTGATTGCCTTGATTTTGTTGGGATCCGCTTTGACTCCTTCCCTAGATATAACATGTCCTAGGTATTCAACTTCCTTTTGCCCAAAGGTACACTTTGATAACTTGGTGTAGAACTGATTCTTCTCCAATACATGTAATACTTCTTCCAAATGCTTGAGATGTTCCTTCCATGTCTTATTGTAGACCATAATATCATCAAAGACAACTAATACAAACTTCTGTAAATATGGGTGAAAAAGTTCATTCATGGTTGCTTGGAAGGTGGCTGGCGCATTTGTTAAACCAAATGGCATAACTTTAAACTCATAATGCCCTTCGTGAGTTCTGAATCCTGTCTTTTTGACATCTTCTAGTCTTACTCGTATTTGGTAGTACCCTGATCTTAGATCTAATTTTGAGAAGTATTCTGCACTGTGTAGGTCATCTAGTATTTCATCAATGAACATAATCAAAAACTTATGTTTGATGGTGATTTTGTTTAACCCTCTGTAATCTATACACAAACGGAAGGACCCATCCTTCTTCTTGACCAATACTACAGGTGTAGCGTAAGGACTTCTACTTTTCGTAATGATTCCATGCTTCAATAGATCTTGTATTAATCATTCTATTTCTGTCTTGTGGTGATGGGGATAGCGATATGGTTTAACGTTTACTGATGTTGAGTCTGGTTTGACTTCGATGATGTGCTCAATTTGCCTTTCAGGGGGTAATTTCATTGGTAGATCTTGAAAAACTTTCTCATATTTCTGGATCAAGGATGAGGTTTTTGATTGCTAGTGAGTCCCTTCTATCGATAATAACTCCAAATGTTGACATTGTGTGACATATGCTAGGGTTCCCCTGCGAATAAGTTTCTTCATCTGTTGAGTGGAGATGACTTGAGTTGGTGGAGCTTGAAACCCAAACAACTTATATTTCCTTTCATCTAATTTGAATTTAATGCGCTGCTTTTGGTGATTTACTGAATACGTGCCTAGTGTTTGTAACCATCGTATCCCTAAAACGACGTCTACTCCCCCTAACGGGACTATATAGAAATTGGACTCCATTTCATATTCGCTTAGTTGCAACTTGACTTTATGGCACTTGCCTACTTTCCATCTGCTACCATAACTTTTAAATCTGCTACAGGGTAAGCAAAAATGTTCAGTCTTTTTGCAACATTGACATCTATGAAGTTGTGCGTACTCCCTGAGTATATTAGAATGATAATGTTTTTCTTCTTGATGTGATCTTTAAACTTTAGTGTTCGTGGCTGAGCTATCCCTGTGATGGCTGCCAAAGAAATTCGTGGCATATCTTCTTCTAATTCTGGACTAGGGTTTGCATTTTCTTCATTGTTCTCTTCGCCAGAGCTGCCTTTTGAAGATTCTTCTTCTTGTTCGGCTTCGCAGTTGTACAATTTTTCTGCATTGAACATTTGTGTCCTGCGTAATACTTGTCTCTGTATTTCCAGCATTTACCATCCCTTTTCCTTTCAACACTAGATTGTTGTTTTCCTTCATTTCGCATTGGTGGTCGCTAGTGTTCTTTGACGATGGTTTACTTGACTTCCCCTTGGAATAGTTGTTAGTTCTCTCATCACTGACACATGGTGCCTTGTGGAGTGTATATTTTCGCTTGATAATTATAGTTGCGTGTTTGGCATCCTCAGTGGTTTTGGGTTTATGCAATTTTAATTATTTACGAATGTAATCTTTAAGGCCACAACGATACATTTTTAATAGCTCTTCATTTGAGAACCCTCTCTGCGTTACTGCTAATACTTCCCATTTGTGAGTGTATTCACTCACTAATCCTTTTTGTTTCAGGTGAACGAATCTCTCCTAGACATCATCCTCCTCCTCGTTATGAAACCTTTTTAGCAGGGTGTTTTTAAAGTTTTTCCAATTGAATGAGCAACTTGTACATTTAGACGACCACCACAGAAACCAATTGTACGCTTTTGCTTCTAGGTAGTTGGATGCAGTCATGACCCTTTCTTGCTCGCCGAGTGGGGGGTTCGATAAAAAAATGATGTCCACCTTATTTACCCATACGATGACACCTTTATAGTTCTTACCATCATACTTAGGTAATTCATTTTTTATTTTAAGATGGTTCCTTTCGGAAGATTTGGTATAGAATTGGCTTCCTTCAAAGTGTATTTGTGGAATTCACAGCTTTTCATGCATTCAGAACTCTTGATTTGGCGAATTTTCTCCTTCCGGGGTTCGGGGACTTTGCGTGGCTGAGGGTAGATTGGCTCCTTTATTAGATTGGCTCACAATGTCTTTTATGGCTTGGATATTTTTTGCCATGTTGTTTTGAGTCTTCCCAAAATCGTCTTGCTTCCTTTCGACATCGTTAAGGCATTTCTGTTCCCTGTTGAGTTCTTGATTTTTTTTTTGAATTATCATCATGACCCATTTTGTTCTTTTTCTTCGTACTGGACCCAATTTTTAATATCAATAATAATAATAATAATAATATAAATATAAATATATATTTTTTAATTATTAAAATTTATAATATAATTATAAAGTTATAATATTATTATTACAACAATGTTAAGTAACCTTTGAAATGTCTTACCCAACGGTCACGTTCATTGACTGTGGCTCCCGTAATGCTTACCCACAGAATCTGGTCAAAGGTACGATTGTCCATGGTGGTCGAAGGTATGATTGTCCACAGTGCCAACATCCTAGGGTACGACTGCCGAAGACGGAATATGTGGCCGCTGATGAAGGCTATGCAGATAGGTGTGGAGCACACCGCGGTGAGACAGAGTACGCAGGTGCAGCAGATGGTGAGACGGAGTACACAGGTGCAACGTATGGCGATAGAGGTGGATGCAGCGGGGCTGGGGAGGAAACATAGTGGTTTGGCTGACTATGGAGGGCTTGCAGGGCCGACGGCCCACAGGAAGTGTGGTGCTTGCCAGCAAGGGTGCGACTCCGATAACAATGAAATGGATAAATAATAAAATGCTGTACGTTGAAGACTTCAATCACAATTACCTTAAAACTGTAGTGTTTTATTTATTAAAAGAATAGATGATGGTTTACATGGTCATGGCGGTTCTCCATATATAGGAGTTGACTGGCCATGCCAACTAAGAGACATGTCTCTTTGATTCATGCCTTTTCACTAACTTAGTTTAATCTTAATTATTTATAAATTGTTAATATTTTATTAAAACACTTATTTATGAATATTTAATTCATAACATATGATAGATGATACAAAACAAGATTCGTGAAGACTCTCCCTGAAAGAGGGAGAGGTCTATGAGGAGACATTTGCTCCAATTGTTAGTTACACTTAAGTTAGAACTGTTATTTCTGTTGCTTCTATTATGGGTTGGAAATTATATCAGGTAGATGTGGGGATTATTTTCCTCAATGGATAATTTGTTGGGTTGTGTTATATTCTTTCCACGACTAGCCCACGTAGTTAACTGGGGGGGGGGTTAGAAGGCGGTGGAGCCCCCCCTTCGTTGCACCAATTGCTAGCCGGGGAGTCACGGGGGTTGAGGGGTGCATGTAACCCACTTCTATGGGGTTTGGGGCAGCGCCCTTGGAAATTTTGTTTGGGACTTATATTAGTTTGGGTGGACCTACCTATGTTTGTGGCATGTTTTTTGCACATGGTTTGGATGCGATGGTGTTCGGTCCATTGTTTTGGACGCAATGGTTTTTCGGTCCATGGTATTGGATGCTTCGACATGTATAAATATGTATTGTAACATTGAAAGGAATATAATGAAAAATCAAGCTGGTAGTCTCAGTTTTGGGATCCATGGGAAAATCTCTGTGTATATGTGTTTTATGTGTTATGCTCTCACATTGTTTATTTTCTTTGTTTTAGAATTCATATGTAGGTAATTTTTGTACGGGGTTAAAATCTACATAATTGAGGAAGAAGAAGTGTACATAGAGCTATCTCAGAGCTTTGAGGTGCATGAGAGGGAATCTCATGTTTGCAGACTAAAGAAGGCTTTGTAAAGACCTCAGGCATGATATCCTTAGATGGATGGTCATCTAATGAGTCTTGGTTGATATTGTTATCATATGACTTATTTTTTATGGGAGCAACACGATTCACGTGATAGAGGTAGGAGGATTTGCTTACATGATAGGAACAGTTAAGCCCTGCTTCAATGTCAGAGGAAGTTGACCTCTGAGTTCGAGATGAAAGATCTTGGTTGGATACATTACTTCTTGGGACTAGAAATGTGGCAGAAGTTGGGTGAGATTTTTCTTGGTCTAAGGAAGCATATTTTTATGATCCTTCAGAGATTTGGGGTGATGGGCAACCAGTCAATGGCCACTCCCATGGTAACTAATTTGAAGGAGATGAATGGCAGAGGGAGTAGCCAGGATTTCCACGACAAGATCTATATCAGTTTCAGAAAGAGCACCTAGCCAGGGTGAACGGAAAGTAGCTGTGGCACAACATGTGTTAAGGTACCAACATGGTACAGTTGGATATAGATTGAGTGATGAAGTACAGTTGCAGGAATATTAGATTCAAATTGGGCAGAGAGTGCAAAAGAGCACATCAGGATGATGATTCAACTTGGGATCTGCTATGATGAGCAGGAAGCTGACAACACCACTAAAGCAGAATATGTTGCATCTTGTTTGGAGAGTTGTGAAACACTGTGGCTTCGGAAGCTACTCGCAGAATTGTTTTGATTAGGTGCAGGAGACGATTGTGATGACAAATCATGGTACCACACATCTGGGACATGGTACAAGGAGGAGCAGTGAGGCTCCTATGTATTTATATAGACAAGCAGGTTGTTGACATTCTCGCAAAGCCTCTATCCTGAGATGAAGTTTGTATACTTCAAGGACAAGCTTTGAGTGGTTGAGAATGCTTCCCTCGGTTAAAGGGAGTGATGATGTTGTAGCATCAAGGGGCGAAGATTCTTCCTAGGTTAGGATATTGATAGGTCATGGGTATTGATATTGACCGGGGGCCATGTAATGTGGCTAATCAAGGCCAGAAGTGGGTTGAGTGAGTGCCTATAGCATTGGGAAAGTGATTTTCCATTTAATAGCATTGGACAACATGTGGGAATGGTAATGGGCCTAGGGTTTCACCATGTGTTAGCGGGTAACTAACCAACCAATGGGTAATTGGCTTGTGGGTGACTAGATCCATTTGTAAAGGATATATGTCTAGTGTGTAACTAAATTCCTTTGCATGATGCTGATGTGGGATGCTTTCCACATGGTTTTGGTATAGAACATAAAGTGGATGGATATGTCAACATAGCTAGCTCTTTTAAGCTTTTCTTGGGATGGAGAAATTGTTTCAACAAAATGTAAATTTGAAGAAGTCAAAGTGAATACCTCCCTAGCTAAGAGGGAGTGTTGATTTTATTGTAGCTTTGGTTGGTATTCAAGAGGGAAATTGAATTTGATTCTAAATTACTCAAGTCGGCTCCCAAAGAAAAAGAAATTTAAATTTTGAATTTTGGCTCCAAGAAGGCAAGTTGGCCCAACCTTTTGATCCACCTTTTAGGGCGCCTTAGAACTATATAAATAGGGCATTATCCCTTCTCATTTTGGATACATAATCTTCATGGAAAATCATCAAGGAAAGGGTGCTGCAGATTTTCATCAAGGACGAATTGAAGCAAGAGAGAGATCTGAGTTACTTATCTAAGGAAGAAGAAAGGTCAAAATTCTGGTTTTGTTATATATGAAGAAAAAAAAGAGCTGGCCAAGCCCTAGAAATCTGTTCATGGGAGAAGGGCTGGTCAATGCCTAGGGATTCCCAAGTTGTTTATGAAATTCAGATTGTACTCTTGTTGAATTGGACAATTTCTCTAAGAAAAGGTTGTTGGATTTTTCCCTAGTTAGGGTTTTCCCAGGGTAAAAATTTGTGTCTCTTTTGTTTGGCTGTCTCTTCATGATTCTATTGTTATTATTGTTTTATAGTTGAGATTTTCTATGTGTAATTGCTTAATGATGAATCTGACAAAAGAAAAATTAATTAAGAAATCATTGGAAGTAATTATCAAACTAGAAAATCATAAAAATCAATAAAAGTAGGTTTCAAATCACTTTAATGTACAATTTGAGCAGTAATAGTTCCCAATACCGTTCCCAATACCGACAATTTGCCAAAAGTATGCCAAGCATCATGTCCATCCTCTGGCTAGAAGATGGATCATAACCCAAAACTGGCACCCACATAGATTGTGCCTATAAATTGAGATTTACCATAAAAACTCTCCTTTTGTTGAACCTCCTAATGAGAGTTTTTAAGCTCAATGATTTGACCAACTTTTAGGTCCTCCCTGACCACTAGTGAAACTATGCCCCCTTCAACTTCACGACCCTTTGTTTCTTTCATTCAAGACTGTCCTTGGTTTATTTTATCATGCCCCGTAAAGCATTGCCAACTCTAAATTACTCCCAATAAACCCTAATGAGCATGATGTTTCATAGGTTTTTCCTTCCGTGGAGTTTCCTAAATTGCAGGGGGAGAAAAGGAAATGTTGGATTTGTGCTGAAGGCCAGAACTTGACACAATTCATAATCATTGCCTAGAGCCACTTTTCGAGAAACTTAATGACAACGATCCTCATATTGACAATAGTCCTTTGGAGACCCACCAATTTGCAAAGACTGACATTGTCTTTACTAAATTTCCTTTTGGATAAATTGAAAGGACTAGATGATGTACTCGATACCCCTCCTTTTGGTACACTTAAGATTTGAGCTTGAGCACATATGAGGTGATGTGAATATCATGTCTTCCGAGAGGGTTTCCTCAAATTAATCAACCAGTTGGATAGCATCCTCCATCGACTGTAGCAACATGGCATAGATGGCATCAAGAGTTTGTGTAAACCCGTCAATATATATGTATGTATGTATTTAAGGGCGACTTTTTGTGAATTTCATTGCCATGAAATTCAAACATGAACCTGCACTAGGTGACTTAGGTTCTTGGTATGTCAAGTACTTCATGGTACATCAAATTATACAAAATTTGCATGCCTTGCACTTGGATATGCATAGAGGTAGCATATTCCCTTGAGGGACATGCAAAAATACCCACTTGTGGCACTCCTTTTTGTGTTGAGATCACAAATAGAAAGAGATAAATGAAATAAAAATGCCATCTCAAAAACCTACAGTTAAAAGAGAAAAGAACAGCACTAAAGAAGTGGGCTATGGCTCAACCAAAAGTGCACTAAAGTGAGAAAGATGCCCAAGCATGAGTGTGCTATACATAAGATGCACAAATGCACTTAAAGAGAACTATGCCAACCACAAGAGAATACCAAAGTGTAGTACCTTGCAGGCTTTAAACACTTGTATTAGAGAGGTTTAGTTCAATGTTCAGAAAAGATGATTTACAGGTTTGAGTTGTGTATTTATACACAACTCAAGTAGGGCATCCAAGGGTTCAATGGCTCACTCTCTTATTTCCCTTTATAAAAATAGGGTGTTTGGCTAACTCATTGCTCCCTCCTGAAAGTGATTATGGCCTACTTTACTAGGGCAAAATTGCTGAAAGTGGTTATGGCCTACTTTACTAGGGCAAAATTGCTAAGAGGGTGATTGAACCTACATATCAAATTTGACTAGGTCAGCGTTAACCATAACCTAGTATTACAAGATATAATGGACTTAGTGATAATTAATGCCTAACCAAGTGCATTAATGATGCAATATGAGATGGCCATGGCCACGTGAGGATCATATCATTCTCAACAATTTGAGGATAATTTAAAAAAAAGCTCTAAAACTTAATTACTAGTTTTTCACTTCTTTCTTCTTGGGTCCACCAACTCTCCTATACTCTATAAACCCTAAAATAACACAAAAAACTTACACTCGAAAATAACACAAAAAACTTACAGTGATTATTTTTAGTGTCGGTTTGTCATTTTGTTGTTGTTGGGCAGTAGTTTAATAGCTGAAAACTCATAACAGTAAATTTGCAGCATGCTTTCATTGGATTTGACACTAAATAATCATTACGCTGATAGGCATGTCTATTTTGGAATAGGGCTTCCAGAATTTTAATTTAATTATCAATAATTATTAGGGGGATCGTAGGGACTTAACCTCCATGAAATATACTAGAATATTCATAGTATTATACATAAATCAAAAGTTGAGATTTATCTCGAAAGTAATTATGCCTCTTTTCTGTTAATTAAATTGATTAATTGAAAAACAAATCACATATGAACAAGTGTCATGTAAAGGAAGTTATGGTTTTTTGGGCATGTGGTATTGATAACCATGACATTGTAACAAAACCTATTTATAGGTGAAGAATCTCTATGGTAAAGTGGGGATAAGTGTTTTGATGTTTATTATGGATTGATGCCTATCAGCATTTACAAGTTATTTAATTTATGTAGCTCTGCTATTTGGTATGCGGTATGCGTCATCATTCATCTATGTATTATTAATGATTATTAATATATTTATTCAAATTTATAACTTTATATATATATATATGGCAAGGTCCCTCTTCCCCCGCACTCCCTTGAATATTTTTTTGGGGATCTATAGATGCATCAGGAACATATCCGTCTCCCCTTGTACCTATGTTCCCACATTCTGGAAACCTGGTGTAACATAGGTATTTGCAGTTGAAGAAGAAACTCTTTTGGCAGCCAACTAGTTATGAAAGAATTAGAAGTTTTGATGTGAAATGAGCATCAAGTAACACATGCCTCGTCAATTTCTCTTCTCTTCTTTCCGTACCAGTGGAGAGAAGGTACTGGTTGAAAAAATTACATTAAAAAACAATTTATTTCATTGGTTTTGCATGATTTATTTGCAGATCTGCAACTTTTTTGTTATAGATCCATAGTGGTTGATTGAAGATTTATGGGTTTAAACTCTGACTAAACATTCTTACACGTAAATCTGAATTTACTTGCTATTGTCAAGTGTTTAGTGGCAAAAATGTGAGTAAATTCTGAGATTTCAGTAAGTGCCTTTTGCAGATTTGAAGGCATTTGCAGGGTATACTTGAAGAATTTTGGTTTCAGATCACCAGGGATTCCCTCTGAGGTTAGAAAGCACTAATTCAAAGCAAGGACTCTGTGAGATGACATTGGCACCATCTCTACTTTCCCCTTAATTTGGTTCGAGTTTTGAGGGATGAGCGTAAGACATATGGTTTTTGTTCCTGTTAATATCTTGAGTACCTGGAACATGGTGCTTCGATCACTCTGGTCAAGTGAGCACGACTTATATAAAATATCTTTCTCTAATAATTCTCTTTCTCTAGACAAGAAAAGAAATGGCAATCATGTGAGCAATGCTTGATGAGATGAAGAGGATCCTAATTCAAGTACATTAACCCTGTGCATATTTCACATATGCAAGCCCATACGTTAGCTGTGATTTGCACAGTTTTACATTAGACGAATGCTTCTTTTTGCGCATTTGGAGATCTTAATGGTTGCGACCGGAAATTTTGCATCGACTCAATGTTTTTTTGACTACCATTAAATCAAATTGGCTACCCTTAACTAATGTCATTCCTTTGACTTTTCTTTTGTTAGTTTACTTTAAACTGGAACCCTCAAAATTTGTCACCCTACAACTGTAAGTGTATGATTAACTCAAATGTGACATTTAAAAACAGTTATCATTACATCTCACAGAAAATACAATGAAGCTGATTGACTGTCCTTGTCAACTTGAGAGGGAATTACACGCAAGACTGTTCCGTCAAAACTATGGTGCTTCTTCTGAATGCATAGTCTTAGTTCACAGTTAGTCTTACAATGATCGAGATGAAATGATTTATTGCAGTGCATTATCTTGTTTGATGTACAAGTACATATTTTGAAAATCAACTACAATAACATTGGTCCAACTTAGATTTTTTAAAAATAAATGCCCAATCAGTATTATTGGATCTTTTTTAGGTTGATGCCTCCTTCAATGCCTGGTGTATACCAACAGATAGCTCTTTTAGTGTTTTTCAGAAAGCTGGCGAAGTTGATGACGATCCTTCTGTAAGTACATCAGAAAATTGCAAAATTAAGTCATTGCCATTCCAAGCCATTGTGCATAGGCTTAAACAGGCATTTGAGAAAAGATCCAAGATTGAGACATTTTATAACAACGTTTGCTGACATTCCTTCAAAATTTGTAGATAATTTATTTTCTTCCTGGGAGAGAAGAGGCTGTACTTGATGATTTTGTGAGGGATGCAATTCGACTAAGCTGTTCTACAGAGGTATATTCATTTTTAGCGTTTTACTCATTGTTTTTGTTCATATTTGTTTTACTTCATGATTGACCGTATCCAACTGACTGCTTATGCTATACTAGGCAACATGTTCAGATGCATGTGAGAAATCGGGACTTGGCAAATGGGAATGTATGGGACAATTCTATTTTTTAAGATTTCTCGGTATTATTTGCTTTCATGGATTAATTCCTTGTGTGTTTATCTAATTAAGCCCTTTTAACTCTGCTGTCATTCCATATATGCTTGCAGTTGATTATGAAAAAAGTAATTCCATTGACAAGAGATGGCTGCCCATATTGAAGGCAAAGATAAACTGACATGGACCCCTACAGGAAGGTTGTCATTCAACTTAGAGTATCGAAAAATAACGCGTCAAGTTCAGCAATGGTATTCCTCAAGGTTATGTTTTCAATGTCTTAGTTTCTCTGGATTAATGTTTTCAATATTCATAATTTCATATTACTTCTTCAACACAATTCGAGAAGACACATGTTCACAGGCCCTGACTAATGTTCACATGTCCTGTTCTCTAACCACAGAATTATATTTCAAGAGCAAGAAATTGGAAGAAAGTTTGATATCGTTAAACTCATAGTCTTGTCCTGGCCCTATAAGGCTTGGAGCTTATGAAGCCTAGTAAAATGTATGATACAGTACTACTTTGGTTGTAAACATTTGGGCTATAGCACTGGAAGTGGTCAATTACGATTTATTTTGGTGGATATTGTTCATTTGGATTGGAAATTGGTTGGAGGAATATCCGAAACCTCAATATGTATTCAGGAAATGGGGTCCCACCTAACATTCTATCTTCAAATTTGAAATTGAGGAATTAATAGTTTATGTGGAAATTCGTCTCAAATTTATAAAGCGGTCTGCTGCGAAGAAACAAAATGAAGTTACATAATATTTTTTCACGAAGGTTTAGTTCTGATGCTCACATCAAATCATTTCAAGGATAAATTAGAATGGAAAAGAAATGAAGTTACATAATATTTTTTCACGAAGGTTTAGTTCTGATGCTCACATCAAATCATTTCAAGGATAAATTAGAATGGAAAAGTTGATGATATTATCAAATATATTAAAGGATTTTTTTTACACAGGGTGACATGCTTTAAAAAGGGCAAGTTGATGATAGAACTGTATAGCTAATATTTCAATGTAGTTCATCTTTTGGTGTATATAACATAAAAGTGTTGTGTAATTTTGAGGGTTATGGGTAATTATTTTTGTTAATTTTTTAATTTTTTAGGGTTTTGCGAGGTTAACCTCAAGGAGGGTACTCAATATCTTATATCAGCTTAGATTTGTCTTAATCCTGGATTTATAAGTGTTGAGAGAGATCGAGTTTCTTTTGTTTAAACTTCTTTTGTAAGGCAAATTTTGAAGAAAGGTTTGCATAACAAGATATTTGATCCTTCTCGGTGTTTGATAGATATGGGGTTAAAATGGATCTACATTTGTTATATGTATTTATGTCTATACCATGTATCAACCCCATGCTGAGCATGGCAGGAATTACACTTGTCCTTCATTTTGAATGACACACCTACATATAGGAATTACACGTCTTTCATTTTGAACAATACACCAATAACATGTTTCGGTAATACAAAATTTTGTGAGATTGTAATTTTTCATTGTCTTTGTGAGATTGTATTTTTTCATCATTTAAATTGCATTTTTGAATGCATAAATGGAATCAACGTTTTGAAATTCCATTGCGCAATGCTTTGGAAAACCCTTTGGGCACTTGTATTGTGTAGACTACACAACTTTAAGTTAGAATTAATGCTTACATTCTATATGTGAAAAGTTGGTTTGTGAGTTGGTGTTGGTTGAGATATTCTCTCAACCTCTCCTCTTAAATTAGGAACAAGTTAGATCTCCTAACAAATTATAAACTATTGTATTGTGTAGACTACACAACGTTAAGTTGGAATTAATGCTTACATTCTATATGTGAAAAGTTGGTTTATCATGCAAGCCCAAATTTTGAGTCTGCTTAAAATCCCCCAGTTCCCAGATATGCTCCCTTAAAGGCGCTTCCTTCAACCCTTGCTCACAGTCGCTTACGGGATTATAAATCGCTTTTTAGCCCTTTATATATATAAAGGCTTCACGACACATTCATAAACATATGCCGTAATATTTGTAGTCAAACTCGACTTGTATATAGTATTTTGAGTCTGCTTAAAATCCCCCAGTTCCCAGATATGCTCCCTTAAAGGCGCTTCCTTCAACCCTTGCTCACAGTCGCTTACGGGATTATAAATCGCTTTTTAGCCCTTTATATATATAAAGGCTTCACGACACATTCATAAACATATGCCGTAATATTTGTAGTCAAACTCGACTTGTATATAGTGGGGAATGACTTAGCTTCCATCCCAATGCTTGCGGCCTTCGGGTTCTAATAGGCATGCAATGAACCATTAACTCAACCTTTTTCTTTCTAATATTTGCCGCTTCCTTTCCATGTTGCCCTGTTCATAGAAGCTCGACGTGATGGAAATAATTAAAAGAGTTATCAAATAATGTTGTCGAGGTATAACCACTAGGCAAGGCCCACGACTCTCTTAAGTTCTTTGCCTTGTTTCATGTATAAATAAAATAAACCAACTTTAATGCTTTCGACCAATCCTTTTATATATATTGTAGCATTCCCCTTTGCTATGCCTATAACTTTCTAGAGCCAATCCTCCACATCATTGCTTATGGCCCCCTCTTTAGATAACCCGACGCAATGGAAAGGGCCTTCACAACAAGTTGGAGAGGTTTTGGCCTTGGTTGATCACCTATATCTTGTGTCCTTTGTCTTATTGTTCTTTATGGTTTTGTAGTTGTTTGGTGAAGAGAATACTAATAATAATCAAGTGAAAGAAGAAGCTAATCAAGTTAAGGAAAAATACATCACAAAGTAGTTATCAAAGTAAGATAAATCACCTAATCTAGTCGCCCCTAGATTTCTCAACATGGTAAAAAAGTTAATGTGACAAGACAAGGAAATGCAACTTAAAGAAGGAGACTCAAGCGCTGAAGCACAAAAACATCATCAAGAGCATCAATCATCAAGGACCATTCATCCTCAAGGATCGCCACATCTCGAAGAAAGAAGACCTCAAAACCCTAGCTCATCCAAAGAAGGGTTATTCACTTGAAGCATTCTGGAGAAGTTCACATCATCATCACAAAGAAAAGATCTATAGGACCCTACCTCCACTCAAAGAAGGACTATTCATTGAAGCATCTTGAAGTATCTACATCCAAGGGAAGCAAGAAGAGGCATTGTCATCATCATCAAAGAATCAAGGTGATCTTTCTCTCTTTGAAGGATCACTTTTGAAGGAAGACATCTTCATTAAGAAGACATCTTCTAGTATCAACATCATCACCAAAATCAAGAAGGCATCAAGTTGAAGATATTGTCATGAAGAAGCATCTTCACTTGACAAGTACCTTTATATTTATGACTGAATCTGCTATCAAAATGACTTCATTTTGCAAGGAAAGTGAAAAATTGGTTGGGTCATCAAACTTTCTTGCATGGAAGAAGATGACATATTTGATCCTCATAGAAAATGAAGTCGTTGAACATGCTAAGGGATCAATCACTAAGCCTCCAAAGGAAGAAGTTCAAGCTCTAACAAAGTATATGATAGGGGAAATAAGGGCTCAAAGGATTCTCATAGTGTTGTAGCTCTAACCCAAAATGATATAGATCTGATAAGAAAATATAAGATAATGCAAATAAACCCAGAAGTAGATAGAAATGCTTCTTTATTATCAAACCCTTAAGGTAAGGCAACACCATACATTCACTCCTTAAGGAAGGAGAACACTCCACA
>APFE030776960.1:5236-27181 GCA_000404065.3 Pinus taeda
GGTAGCGTTTAATATTTCAAAGGAAACGATAATAGAGGGTTTAATGTCGACATTGGCCAAACTATATGAAAAACCCTCAGCCTAAAATAAGGTATTTCTTATGAAGCATTTATTTAATATGAAGATGTCAGAAGGTGGATCTGTTGTTGATCATTTAAATGAATTTAATACAGTTACCAGTCAATTAAGTTCTGTAGGAGTAGCTTTTGATGATGAAGTTAGGGCTACATTATTTTTGAGCTCATTTCCAGAAAGTTGGAATGGTTTAGTTATGGCCATTAGTAACTCTATCTTTGGATCTAGTACTTTAAAGTTTGATGATGTTGTTGGTGCAATCCTTAGCAAGCAAATGTGACAGAAAAGCTCCGCTGAGAAATCAGGTAATGCTTTGACTACAGAGACTAGGGGAAGAAAAATGGAAAGAGGAAAGAGCCCAGGATATTGCAATAAGTCAAGGAAAGGAAGATCAAAATCCAGATTAGGGATAGTGTGCTGAAAATGTAGGAAGAAAGGATACCTAAAAAAAGAATGCAAGTCTCGGAAGGGAAAATAAGGAGACGCACAAAAAGAAAACAATCATGAAGCAAATGATACAGGTGATGTGTTGCAAGATGATTTGATTATTTCACTAGAAAATAATATTTATGCATGAGTGGTATATTCAGGGGCCTCATTCCATGCCACACCTGATAGGAAACATTTTCATGATTATGTTCAAGGGGATATTGGACAGGTTCAATTGGGTGATGATAAACCTTGCAAAATCATTGGAATGGGTACAATTTTCATAAAACAAGAGAATGGAAATCAATGGATATTGAAAGAAGTAAGGCATGTTCCAAATCTGAAGAAAACTCTAATTTCAAAAGGGAATTTGGGAGGTGAAGGTTGTGTAACAAAGTTTATAGATAAAACCTGGAAGGTCGCTAAAGGAGCCCTGGTAATAAAAGAAAGAGAAAAGGTTGGTGCATTGTATTTATGCAATGGTATTTCTAATTTTGTTAATGCTTTAACCTCTACAGGAGAAGATACAACATTATGGCATCATAGGCTTGGGCACATTAGTGAGAAGTTGATGCAGATTCTTCACTCAATAAATTTGTTGTCAGGTTTGAAGCATGTTGATTTGGAATTTTGTAAGAATTGTGTTTATGGAAAACATAAGAGAGTCAGATTCCTTAAAGTTGGGAAAGAAAAGAAGAGCGAAAAATTAGTGCTTGTGCATACAGATGTATGGCGACCTGCTCAAGTATCATCTTTCAGTGTCTCTCGTTATTATGTTACTTTTATTGATGATGCAACTAGAAAAACTTGGATTTATTGTGTTTGAAATAAATTTGATGTATTTGATACTTTCAATAAATGGAAAGCTTTGGTTGAAAATGAGATAGGAAAAAGGTTGAAATGTCTCAGATCAGACAATGGAGGTGAATATTGCAGCAAAGAGTTTGATAAGTATTGTTTAGAGAATGGAATTCATAGAGAGAAGACACTTCCAAGAACACCACAAGAAAATGGTGTGTCAGGAAGGATGAGCAGGACAATCATGGAGCGTGCAAGGTGCATGAGATTGCATGCAGGATTTCCCTTACAATTTTGGGCAGATGTTGTAGATACTATTGTTTATCTAATAAACAGAGGGCCTTCAAGTTCCTTGGATGGTGGTATTCCAGAGGAGGAATGGAAAGGTAAAAAGGTAAACTACTCATTTTTAAGGACTTTTGGTTGTGAAGCCTTTGTCCACATTAACAAAGAAAATATAACAAAAATTGAGGAAAAATCAAAGAAATGTACCTTTATTGGATATGGTGTTAATGATTTTGGTTATCGCTTTTATGATTATGAAAAGCACAAAATCATTAGAAGCGAAGATGTCATATTCAATGAAAAGGTATTGTATAAGGATCAAATGTAGGAAAAGAAACAGGAAAAAGAAAACAAGGAATACACAGTGCTTGATGAGATCATAAAAAAAGTGAAGGTGCCTAGAAATCATAATGATCAACAACAACCACAACAACAACAAGCACCTTAAACACTTGAAAGTGGTGTTAGAAGATCAACCAGGATAAGTAGACCCCCTGAACGATACTCTCCTTCATTATATTATCTATTGTTGACTAATTTTGGTGAACCAAAGTGTTATGGAGAAGAAATGCATGTACAAACCAGGAAGAAGTGGGAGCAAGCCATGAAAGAAGAGATGGACTCCTTAGTACATAACTAGACTTGGGACTTAGTCAGGTTTCCTGCAGGTAAATCAACATTGCAGAATAAATGGGTTTACAGGTTGAAGGAAGAATATGGAGGTAGAAAAAGGTATAAATCTAGACTTTTGGTGAAGGGGTTTGCACAGAAAAAAGGGTATAGACTTTGATGAGATATTTTCTCCTATTGTTAAAATGACTTCAATTAGAGCTATTTTAAGTCTAGTAGGAGTTGAAGATTTGCATTTTGAGCAGTTAGATGTAAAGACAACCTTTCTCCATGGGGATTTGTAGGAAGAGATATATATGCAACAACCACAAAGATATGAGGTCAAAGGGAAGGAGAAACTAGTGTACAGGTTGAAGAAGAGATTGTATGGCTTAAAAAAGGCTCCAAGGTAGTGGTATCTAAAATTTGACAGGCTTATGTTTGAACAAGGTTATACTAGATGTCACTATGATCATTGTGTTTATCTCAAAAGGAAAAATGATGGCATCTATATTATATTGTTATTATATGTAGATGACATGCTTGTTGCAGGTTCTAACATGTAGGAAATAAATGTGTTCAAAAGAAAATTGGAAAACTCATTTGCAATGAAGGATTTGGGTGCTACAAAACAAATCCTTGGTATGAGAATAACTAGAGACAGGAAGAATCACAAACTAACATTGTCCCAGAGTGAGTACATACAAAAGGTGTTGAAAAGAATTAATATGTAAAATGAAAAATTCGTTAGTATACCTTTGGCTAGCCATTTAAAACTAAGTAAGGAGGTGTGTCCCAAGACTTAGGAAGAAATGGCTTATATGTCTAAAGTTCCATATGCATCAGCAGTTGTAAGCTTAATCTATGCAATGGTCTACAAAAGGCCTAATATTGCACATGTAGTGGGAGTTGTAGGCAGGTACATGAACAATCCAGGAAAAGAACATTGGATGGTGGTGAAGTGGATTCTCAGGTATTTGAGAGGTACCACAAATCAAGCATTATGCTTTGGTGTTCAAACATTGCTCTACAGGGATATGTTGATGCAGATATGGCGGGTGATAGAGATAATAGGAGGAGCACTACAGGGTATGTGTTTACTATATTTGGAACAACTATTAGTTGGGTTTCAAAACTACAAAGTGTTGTTGCACTCTCAACGATAGAAGTAGAGTATGTTGCTGCTACAGAGGCTAGTAAAGAAATTATTTGGTTACAAAGCTTTCTGGATGAATTGGGTAAGAAGTAGGAAAATGGGAAGGTTATACAATGACAACTAGAGTGCCATAGATATTGAAAATAGCTCTGCATTTCATTCCAATACTAAATATATACATCTCAAGTACCATTTCATATTGTTAGTGTTGGAAGATGGACAATTGAAGCTGGAAAAGATACACACTAGCCAGAATCCTGCAGATATGTTAACAAAAGTTGTAACCAGGGAGAAACTGAGATTCTGCTAGGTTTCAATTGGTCTTCAAGTATGATTATGAAGATGAGAAACAACCAGGTCCAAAGTGGAGTCATTGTCTAGCAAATGAAGTAGCGATGGAGTTTCTATAATCAGTCTCCAAGTGGGTGATTATTGGGTGTGGAGCTTGATTATCTTCTTTATTCAGAGGTATCGCTAAATTGGACCCCATTTCATAATGTGGCGGCAACGCCACCCATTTATGCACGTCGCTAGGGGGATCCAGGGGGGCGACGATGATTTTTTAGAGCCCCCCCGGCAGGGGATCGGGGCAACACTCCCGTAGCCAAAAAATAGATGTCAAATTGCCTTGTAAAATGTTGTAATTTCGTAGTCAATCTGGGCCATTCATTAGGTGGAAATCTGATAGTATAAGTTACATTTAGTTTAGGGTTTTTTGCCCTAGAAGGCAACCCCTCGCTATATATGAGGGAATTGTATTGTGGCCATGTAGATCTTTATTCTGAGCGAGAAAGAGAGAGGATAATGTGTGAGAGAAAAGAGGAAATTACAATGGATCTGCTATTGGTTGTATCTCTTCATTTTGTTGGATAATATAAAAGGAAGGAATGGTTGTTTCTTCGTGGATGTATCCTAAATTGGGTGAAACACATACATTTGCGTCTCTTGTTTTATGCATTTTCTGTGTTTATATTTCTGCAATATTTTATGTGTTCCATTGCTCTGTAATATATAATTTTCTAACAATTTTCTAGTACTTCCTTACTCTAGTTGAATATTATAGGTTTTATGCACTCTAGATCATATTTCATTTGGGACCTATTGTCTAAATACAGGGTAACAATGTCGTCTAATCTAGAAATGATAAATAGGATTTTCCTTGAAGGTAAAAGGACCAAATCCTTTATCTCGATTTTCCCATCCTTGGTTGGTTGGTATCGAGGTCTATAATGTGTACTGATATAATCCTTGACTGTCTCTCCACCCATCCATGAACTAGATAACGATATGGGGACACCTATTCTCGATAAACCTATTAGGAAATATATGTCTTCCACCTGTATAGTAAGCATGTGTGCTCCAAGCCTAAAATCCTATGCCTAAACATCCCATGCTTGAACAAGATACTCTAACAAATCCATCTATTGCCTCATCCTAGGAAGCCAAAAGAATTTCAGAAGCCCACAATTTCTTAATGCATGGATAGTGGTTGGATCATTAGCCGCATTCATATCTTGCTCCTCATGCTCTCTTTCTCACCATATCAGTGCCATTTTTTTCTGATGGAAACTTGAAACATGACAAGAAGAATCATTAGGGTAAACCTCATGCAAAAAATTGAGAGAGTTTTGAGTGATAAAGGTAAACAAATTTGTGAAATGCACCCAATGCACCCTACTAAGGGGAGACAATGCACTGCAACACCCTTGAAAGTGCAAATTTTTCTTGTTGAGTCCACCTTTCGACACTATTTGGGGGCACTAAGGCTAGGGAAAAAAATTGAATCCATAGGTCACCCAAAACTATAAAAAAAATTACATGAAATGTAAAAACAGAACCACATAAAGCAAGAGAAAGGTGTGATCTCCTACCTAGAAGTGATGACACTCGAAATGATCCATCGAATTGGCCGCCATCAACTACAAAATATCTAGGGAAAAGAGCACTCATAACTCACCCATCAAGAGGTAAAATGTAATGTGGTAAAATTGAATTAGTTTTTGCCCATTTATGGTAATTTTCACAATTATTTTATTAATATTTTAATATTTTGACCTAAAAATGGCTTAATTTTATCATGAATCAGGTATTTTTATTCTTTTGGTTGTGTTCTGAGCAAGTTACCAGTTTTTTAACGCATTTGATGATGTTTGAATCAAAACAAATCATTTTAACCAAAGATCATACTTTTATCACTTTTTTTCGGGATTTGTTACGAAAAAGGAAACCCCTGGAGTCCTCTTTCATCTCTTTTCATACTCCCAAAATATAAAAATATTGTTGAGCACTTGTCTTTTCAAACTTGTTAAAGTAAATGAAAAGACATCTACTCAGTATAAGTTTAACCCTTTTCTAGACTGAGACAGGTTATTTATGAAAAAGGAATACCTTAGTAGAGCATGGCTAAGAGGTTCTCCTTAGTATCATTTTCTTCCTTTTCAGACTCAAGAGACAAATTTACGAAAATGAACCTTTGGTGTTTTCTTTTTTTCCTCTTTTTAAAACTCTCTAAAAATGAAAAAGGAGCTGAGTTAGACCTTCGCTAGACTCATAAGAAAATCAAACAATGATGGACTCATCGAACATGATGGGACTGAACCAGTCCTTCTTAGGGTTCATTAAAGATACTCAGAGGGATTCATCCAAAGGATGAACTTACAGATCAAGCATATGTTATCCTCCTCGAGCTTGTTAAAAAATAAAGAGGTACTGACTAGACATGGTTGGGGAAATTGGGAAAACAAGATACTCTACCTATTAATGGAAGTGAGTTGCTCGTGAACATGAAACTCTTCCACTTCATCTCTATGGCTTTTAGGTTGGGAAATATGATTGTATTTTTGGTTCATTACACCATATCAAAGCCTCTGCTTTCAGTTTTGGGTCATTCCAACTCCATTCAATGTCGCTGATATGCTCAAGAGAGGTCCTTCAGTTGATCTGTGCTAAGATACTCTTAAGCCTTAATTCATGTATGTCGTTCCTTAACAAGATCTACATCAACATCATTTTGTCTCAAATCATGATACCCATTTCATGTTGTTAATGAGAGATACATCAAGGTCCTCTTGCGATGGGTCAATTCCTGTTGACATCAACTCATTATCTAGGAAGTTGACTTAAAAAATCCATTTGGTACCTTAGGGCTTACATACATCAATGGCAAGTTTTCTCGCTCTCGATGACAAGTTTTCATCTTGACTTCAAATCATTCATTCACACCATACAGATTCTAATGTTGTACCTTGAGAGCCATTAAAACCATTGGTGTTTTTTCTTGCGTCTGTTAACAATTTAGATTATTAGTCGGTAATCAGATGGTGTCTGCCATGTTCGACTCCAGCTCCTTTATTCACATGGTTAGCTTCGTACATTGGACGATTAAGTGAATGAGATAAAAGACCCTAGATCTAGTTCCATCCACGCAGGCTGTGATTTAAGGATTAATACAAGATTATAAAAGTATGATGGCTATGATCATATAGACAGTCATCCAAAGATGGGTCCACTCTCTGTCATTAGTGGAAAAACTTCTTGATCATTGCAAATGTAATGTTAGCTTATGTGTTGAGCATAGGTATGCCACGCTCAGCAAAGATATCATGATGAAATGTATTGTAACAAATTATAATCTTGACTATTTGTTCTTAATCCAAACTTGTCATAAGGTAAAGAACTTCAGTCATAAGTCTTTTTTTCTCACTTTGCACTTTAGGGGGCAATCTATTATAGGCCATTTTGTTGCATCTAGTTGATAAGCCTACAAACCAGATTAATCCACATCTACGAACATGTTTTCATCATCCCTACATAAATCCCTAAGCATGAACATTCCAAAAATATTGAGTTTTTATGTCTAACTGCTCAAACTAATATTTTAAGACCCAATGCACCCTGCCCCTTTAGAGACTTGCATTCAGAGCTGGTTGCTCCCTTCTGCACCAACGCTGGTTAGCAACAACTTTCTCCTTGCTGGGAGTTCGCTAATTCTAGAAATTCAAGAAATTTGAAAATATTTTTGAAGCTTCCTATTCCAGAAGCTTCCAGGGGTTGCTTTAACCATTTACCTTGGATAAGAAGCCTGATTCCTATCTAATCCTACCTTAGAGGCTTAACCTATTATCCATTGAACTCATCCTCCCCTCATAATTGGATCTTAAGCTCATTATGGTAAATCCTAAAATACCATCCCTCTCCTATAAATTTATTTCCATCTACAATATTAGGGTTAGTTTTTAGAGACTAATCATGCCCTCATGTTACTGCCTTGAATCCAAGAGAGTCATCATCTTCATGCATTAGGGTGACATTGAGGTGTGCTTTGTGACAAGGAAGGATAAGTCAGTTTCGGGAGATATCTACAATATCAACTAGTATTTTTGGTTGTAATTTCTCTCCTATTTCTTTTAATATAAAGAGTATATTGTTTTCCTATATGCATGTTGTTACATTTACATTCATGTATTTCAATGCCTCACTGATTCATTGAATATAGTAATTGAATTATGTTACATAGATGTTGTGGATCCTTGGATTGTTTTGGTTGTATGTGTAGGTTCTAGTTATAGTAATCGGAGCTACGATTGGAGCTTACAAGCTAGGATGAAAGTAAATATTGCGATGGATTCCAAGTAAGATTCTTTCCCATTCTTCAATTTCTCTAAGGGAAACTCTATATTCTTTGCGTTATGTTGTTCTAGACTAGTCCACTAGGTTTAGGGAAGATAATTTTGTCCACAATTGTAAATTATGCATAACAATAAGAAGAATACCTACCTCGTGCTCATTGCAAGCTTTCTTCTTCTCTTCACCCATTCACTCCAACTCTAGCTTTAACTCTTGAAAGTAGAACCTGCAAATTAGCTAAGACAAGCAAAGAGATTGAGATATTCAACACGATATTTTCAAATAGATCTAAATAAGAGATCAAGGAACCTTATTCTACACATGTATAATCAAAGACATGATGTATGTGAAAAATAATGCACTTTGTATTAACGATAACAAAGAAAGATTACAACCCTTGTTGAGGATTTGATGTTGCAAATCTATCCCAACCTTCACGTTGTTTATTTTCCACAATGATAAAGCCTTCAATCTCACCAATGTATAAGGATGGATTTTGGACCTCCAAACTCAAACTGATAACATAAGGGAAAAATTAGAGTCTCCAAAAGCCAACATAGACTTTGTAGCAGGTATTGCTTTTATAGGGAAAATGAGGAAGTTTTAGATCCACCATACTAGGGATAGATCCACTTTAAAAGGAGGTAAGTTCCATGAGATAAGGAACAAAGCCTCATTAGTAGGAAATAAATATCATATTCAATAGAAAATGGATGAATCAACTCCTGAAGCTTCTAGAGAAGGATGCTTCAAAATTCTATTTTATTTTTCCTCATTTCCAGGGGTCATTACACTTTCAGTAAAGGGAACCTACACCAACCAATGCAAGTTGAATTTATGCATCATGCACCATCACATATTTTCATGAGGCTAAGTGTGATGGAGTCTTAAATTAGGGTTTTGGGCCAATCAAATCTAGGATTCTTATAACTTTTGGGAATAGTTTTGCTTTTGGCCTTGTTAGTGCCAGTGTCTTCACACTGCCATCAGTGATCAAAATCTGCTCTTTTGCATTTCATAGTAGGAGTCCCATACTGATGAGTTTTCATTCCATTAGGTCATGGATTCACTAATGGTAGGGTTTACTTCAATTTTCCCTCATGATCTGTACTTGCTAATCCTCTTTCATATATTTCAGTCATGGCTTATGTTCACTTTGAAATTCATTTCATTAGGTCTTAGGATTTCCTCCATGGTCAAATTCAGTGATTATATGCTAATAATGATCAGCAAGGACATGAGGAAGCCAATAATGATTGGTAAAGTCATAATTTATCATTTTGAAAGTCGAAGGTAGTTCTCACCTCAAAACTTGTTTTGAGGTGAGAACATAGTATTTTGTTTTTATCTTCATTTCTTATGTAATTTTATGTTTCCATATGTAATATTGGTTCCTAGCTACTCCTAAGCATCTAATGATGTTTCCAAGCACCTGCCACTACAAAAATCAAGTCATCTTGAGCACCAATTCACCTATAAAAGCAAAAGAGAAACAAGCACTAAAACCCTAAATTCCTCTCCCACTGAGCTAGGGTTGGCTATGGGATCAGAGATATATGAGCAGAGGATGCATAAGGGATATCATAAGGTATGAGGCTATTTCATATCATCAAACATCAGGTCCTCATCATTTTTCAAGAAGTCATTCCAAGGAACAAGTCATTCACCACACATAAGGGACGGTTTTTCTTCAAACTGTGTTTCTGAGCAATAAAAGATGAATTTGACAAAAGTGAGAGAGTTTTTTGTCCATCATAGACCGAAGAAGAAAAAACTCCTTCAATTTTTGAACAGGTTTCATGGTTTGGGAGAAATGTCGAAAACATCATTTGCCTCAGGAGGGTTGATGCACCTCTAGAGTGACCTAGGTAAAATAAAATTTTCTCCTGGATGGAATGACCAAATGACTTGTTTGATGCATCATCTGATAAGTAGACACAAAGAGATTTCCAATGAGATATCATGAGCTCAATTTGGAGTTGAGGAAGACCTTCAAAAGTTGACTGCAACAGTGCTCTGCATTTAGGCAGCCTCATTCTGCACATTTTGACCAGTCTTAGGAGATTTGACCTTTTTACAGGGCAAATGAACTCCAAATTGAAAAATTAAAGATGTTCTGGAAAGTAGACTCGACAAGATTTCCAATGAGCTATCACACGCCTAATTTGGACACCGGGAAGGCCTCCAGACGTTGCCTGAAAAAGGAGATGTGCTTTGAGAGGGTCGCGCTGCGCTTTGAGGGTAGCACTGCGCTTTGAGGGAGGCGTTGCGCTTCTATAGGGTGGCACTGTGCTTTGGCCAGCAAAGCCAAAAATCACTCCAAACTTCAAATTTCACTCAAATTTCCTCCAATTTCATGTTTTGCAAGTAAGTACTCCCTCCTATACAATGTCTAGATTGCACATCTCATGTTTTGAACCTCTCCTCCATTCTTATTGCTAAACCCTAACCTCCTCCATAAAACCCTAATATCTTTGTTCATTTTACTAAAACCCTAATCTGTTTGTTCATTTCACTAAAACCCTAATCTCTTTGTCCATTTCACTGTTTAGCCTCAAAACTCAAGCCTTTCACTTATCATTTCCTCCATCCTCACCTACTTTTCATCACTTATATTTCAGTCCCATAAACCCTCCTTTCACCCTTACAGTTTGTGTCCTAACCACATACATTCACTCATAAATCCCAGGGAATACCCTTCACACAATTTACATTGTCCCATCTACATTGTCAACATCTATGCAATTAAATAGTTAGTTCAATGAATAGAGGAAGTGATTTTGACTATGATGAAGAGACAGCTGGGCCTTCAACTCATGTGGAAACAGGAGATGAACACCAAGAGACAAAAACTGCTAAGATACTGGTGTTCTTGACATATTAGGGAGGGTCAAGGAAGTGGTTTCCAGCTTCTAGGCAGGTGTTTACTCCACAAGGTGTGGAAGGGGCTTTGCCTTCTTCTTCAGCAAAACAGGTATAGGTTGAGCAGCTGAGCAAAGGCAAGGAGAAGATACTAGAGGATGACTTGGATGATGACCAAGAGAGGGAATTTTAGTTAGAAGAGCATGATGATGAGCCACAACACCATACCCATCATGGAGCAGAGATCATTGATTTAGAAAGCCAAGATGAAACTACAGCTCAAAACATGCTTATGATGGAAAAGGATGCACACATTCGAATGTTGATGTACACTATAGCAAGGGGTAGATATATCATCACATATTTAGAGCAGGAGAAAAAGAAGTTGAATGATAAGCAGGTCCTCATGGAACTTGAAATTCTAAAGATGAATAGGCAAAGTGACAAAGACGCTCATGTCACTTTGACTTCCATTGAGCAAGAGATTGAAAATGATAGGGAAACATGGCTTGAGAGGGTCAACATACATCTTGAAGGACTAATTGAGAAGGCCAACAGGGATAAGAAGATGCTCTGACACATGGCCTACCATTACATGACCCGCAACAAAATCTGCAATATGAGGATTAGGAAGCTAAAAGCTAGGTTGAGGAGAGCCTTAGAGGGCAAGAAAGAGCAAGATAGATTGAAGATGTTGGTTGAAGCCTCCCTAGCCCATCAAAGTAGCTGATGGTGGTGTCCCCATGTCAAATTTGCACAAATTTTGGAAAGTTTTTGCATTTTTGCAATTTTGTAATTTCAAACACAGAAATTTTGCCCAGAAGCGCAAAGCCACCAGCACTGCGTTTTTCCCTAGAGCATCAAATGGAGAAAAAGTTTTCGTATTTGGATTCAAGAGGATGAAGACATGCATCCTAGAAAATTTTAGAAGTTTTGGAGAAAATCTAGGTCACCAAAAGGTCCAAAAACTACCAAAAAATGACCTTTCTGCCTCTTTTTGGACACACAGAAGAAGTCTTGGGAGATTTAAGGTTTAGGGGGCAAATGACCTCCAAATTCAAAAATTCAAGTTGTTCCAGAAACTAGACTTGAATACCTGTCCAATGAGCTATCCCGGGCTTAATTTTGTTAAGGGGAAAGCCTCCAAAAGTAGGTGGAAAGCGGTGCTACGCTTTTGGCCAGTGGCGCTATGCTTTTGACCATTTTGCTCAGAAAATCAAAATTTCGCCTGTTTTGACTGGAATCTGATTTCTCTCTTCTCATGGTTGTTTTTACTGATGTAATTGATGACATGGTATGTAATTGTAATGGTAAAATAGTGTTAGAGGGTAGATTCATTAGCTATAGGTGGCTTTGGACCAAATGAATAAGTTTCCCTACTTATAGAGGCAAGTTGTTTGACTACCTATATTCCTGGTTCTTGTTTGGAAATGGTTGAAACAACCCCTCTTCTCATGGATTTGACCCCTGATTGTCAGGATGAGTGGTTTTGATGTCTATATTATGTATTTTCTTTCTCATTTACAAGGGTTGGAGACACTTGGATGCTTTGGACAATATTGTACATCATTGTAAGCAATTGGCAAGGAAATTAATGGGAGTTGCAGCTATTTTTATGGGATACCTGCGGTATGGTGCTTTTGCATAGTTTCTTTTTTTGTTATTAGTTTTTCATATGTTTTATGTATGCCACAATCTATTTCACTGCTTCTAATTGAATGATATCAAGATAGATAGGTAGAATTCATTGTTTACAGTGCTCTACCTTGGGAAACCATCCAGTATTCTATGTTTTCTGCTGTTTGAGAAGGATACATGATCTTTACATGCCCTCCTCAGCTCCTCACTAGTCTTAGACATCTCACCTCACTCAATTTCAAGTGTAAAATCCTATACCTACCTTGCCCCATAGAACACCTTGCATCCCGACCTAATTTCCTAGACCCAAAGCTGCATGACTCCATTTGATCCAGCAAAAACCCAACCAAATCAATCAAAAACCCTAGATATACTATACCTAGCCTAAAATCCATATCTAATCTAGTCATATTGACTGAGATTCATAAGGAGAGAGCCCTCTCCTGACCTGGTAGGGCTACCAGGTTAAACTTGGTTTGTGATTATCTTAAGATTGCCTTCTTTCAGCCTAAGGTCAATCTAGGCTCTAACAGGCCTTATAGGGGATTGATGTAAAATGTAACGAATGATGAGAGATCGAGGTTTGGGTCCTTTTTACTAAGTGCAAAAAAATTATTTGTAACAGATTTCCCCATAAAGTACAATGTTAGAAGTTGTGGATGAGGACTGGAGTGATTTACCATGTGAAAAGTTTGTATTGAGAGTCGACTAGTTATGATCTAACAATCATCAATTAAATGTTACAATACATTATCACCATGATATCATCGCTAAGGTAGGAATACCCATACTCACCATATAAGCCATTTTACATGTATAATGATCAAATTCATGTCCACTTATTATGCATTATGGACCCATGCTTGGATGAATTTCTGTGTCACCATAGCCATCATAGTTCTTAGATTTGTATATGAATCCTGAATTCGTAGCCCAGATGGATGAAATTACATCTGGGGTCTTCCATCTCATTACTCGACAATACTAATATAACCATGTGAATAAACGTGTTGAAGTAAATTGGAAGCAATATGTCGCAGGAGGGCCTTGATGCATCCCCCATCAACAACATGAAACAGATACCAATATTTGAGACAAAATGTGATGATGCAAAGTTGGTTCAAGGATGGCTGACATGAAAGAAGGCTATATGTATTGCAAAAGATGTCAACTAAGGGCAGACTTCGCTTGAACATATCAACAACACTTATATGGAATTGGAAGCATTGACTCAAAGGACTATTATGAAGACTTTCCATAAGATGCAATCAACAAGGAGGCAACCATATTTCCCAACCCAAAACAATCATGAAGGTGAAAGAGTGTCATGTTCAAGAGTGAATTACGGCCAAAAATTAGGCCTGATGTCTTTTTTTCGAGTATTTTTAACGAACCACGAGAAGAAGTGGTTTGGTCTTGTCATGCTTGATGAATCCTACATTGTTTATGTTTTATGAGTCTAGCAAAAGGGTACCTCAAATTCTTTTTCATATTTAGAGGTTTTGAAAAATAGGCCAAAAAGAAAACTCCAAGAGGTTCCTTTTCGTGAATTTAGTCCCCTGGTCCCAAAAAGGCGTAAAACAATACCCAGGAGAACCTTTTAGTCATGTTTGACTAAATTATTCCTTTTCATAAATAGTCAACCCAATTCGTAAAAGGGGTAAAATTATACTAGGCATAAGTCCTTTCATTTACTTTAACGAGTGTGAAAGAGACAAGCTTGACAATATTTTCATGTTTTGGGTGTTCAAAAAGAGCTTAAAGAAGACTCTAGGGGTTCCTTTTTCTTAAGTGCTAATGAGCCCAAAAAAGTGATACAAGTGTGCTCATTTTCCAAAATTACCTGTGGTAAAAATTTGATTCAAAACCCGTGTTATCACTCCAAAATTTCTTGTAAGTTGTTCAGAAAAAAATGATAGAGGTAACCACAAAACAACTTTGGAGATGAAGATATAGCCTTCCTGATCTCAGAGAGGGCTCTCTCTTTATGATTTAACTTTGTTTTAGTTAATTATTTTTAGGCTAGTTATGATTGTGTTGGGGTTTTTGATTTGAATTTGGGTGGTGGGATCACTTACTTAGATGAAAAAGGATTGTCTTTTACCATTGGGCTGTGGGGTCGAATGTCAGACAAATTGGACTAGATCAAGCTTTAAAAATAGTGTCTATAGGGCAAAGATAGGTGAGTTATTACAAATCTCAAAGGTTGGATAGTGAAATGGTTTCTAATAAGATCCAAGGAGCAACTAAGGGTTCCTTAGGCTGGATTATGAAGAGAATGAAAGAGGTCAACCGGGATGGGAGAAAAATTAATGGTTCTCAAATCCGGATATCAGAGGAAAACATATAAATGACTAACTGTGCAAAATAGAGTGTACTTAAACAAGTTCTGAGTTATATTTCCAGTTAATTCATTCAAATTTGAATAACATTTAAGTTTATGAAACACATAAGAAAGTAACAAAATCAGACAAAGAAGATACTTCACTGCAATAGCTCATCTCATGAATCCTCTAGTGCAATCTTTTTATTACTTGCTCCAGTCCGTTGACTTGAAAATTGGTACAATCACCCTTAGGTTTAAGATCAAAATAACTCTACAAATGTATAGCAATCCACACTCAATACTTCGAATTATGAAGTATTTATACAAAAAAATTTACAAAATATCTCAAACTACATTCAGAACTAATCTAGGAAAAGGAAATATCTTCATGCAAGAAGATAGAGACATCTATTGAACTGCTGTTTGTTGTACCTGTTACTTAGGTTCTATTGTCTTTTAGTCTTTGATATTTTGCCCTTTAAGCTGCTTGGCTGTTTGGTCTTCACACTGGATGTCATATTTACTTATGACCTTTCATCTGATACACTTTCATTTGATACTCTTTGACCTTGCTGACTTGTCAATATCTTTTTACTGTGCTCTTTTACTTTTTACTTTTTATTGTACATATATTTTTACTGTGTTTCTCCTACAGTAAATCATTTAGTTTTTCCCATGTCTCAACATTTGGTAATTGGATATTGAGCATTTTTCGGTATATCTCATCTGCCTCTGTGTATTTGGCAAAAGTAGGCTTATTGACCAAAAGGTGTTTTACCTCACGTTGGAGGTAAAACAAGTTTTCAAAAGTTTGGTATAATACTTTGCCTATTGGTATGCCACTCATGGATGAAGTGTTTACCTGATCTTTGGCCACTTCCCTGATCTTCCTATTGTGATCTTCCTATGTCATTAGCTTATCATTTATAACTAAGGGATTTGGTAATCCTTTTTGCCTCAAAAGTTCGAACTTAACCATGAACTTGTCAATGGCCAGTTGCATGGTTTGACACTTATCCTCCAAGTTCAACATCAAATTTCTCTTAGTGAGGAATCTTTTGACTTCTAAAATTATACCTGTCCTGTCAGGTATCTCTAGTTCTTGCAGCTCATACTTTTTCTTGGAGTTGAGGAAGTGGATGATCCTTGCTACTTCCTCTGGCATATCTCCAAGTTCTCCTTTAACTCTCTGAATGGCTTCCGTAGCCTTCTTTATCAAATCAATTTGATAAAAAATGACCTAGATGGATGGCCAAATATCATTGACAGAGTCAATGATATTGGCCCACAGCTGTTCCTTAGCCTGACCTAGAGGTTCATTCAGTGTCAGCTCTTTCTCTAGGCTTTTGATTCTTTCATTCATCCTTGTGGCCTTCTGTTGTTCTTATCTATGCATGATTTGGGCCAATTTGTAATCTATTTCCAGGGTAGTGACTTTTTCCTTAAGTCTGTTCATCTCTGTGGTCTGAATGGACATTTCTTCCATTGCTTTGACCAGCCTATTTGCTTCATCACCTGTAGAGCCTGTCGCTAATGTAGTTGGTGTAGATGCCAGTAGTGTAGTGGCCATTGGAGTAGTGGGAGCTGAGGATGCTGCCAAAGTAGAAGGTACATCAGTGGCAACTGTTGGAATGACAGTTGCAGGAGCATCATTAAGACTAGCTTGTTTAAGAGGAGTCAAGCTATCCAGTTCTTTCTCCATCTCCTTCAACTGATCATTCAGTTGCACCACTAGGTCCATCATCTCTTCATGATTGCTCTGAATTTCCAGGACCTCCTTTGATGGTGGGTGTTGTGAATGAGGCAGCGTAAGTTGTTTCTTGAGGGCTGCTATGTCCTCATTCTTCTTCTTGATCAGCTATTCAGTAGCCTTAATGTCACTTGGATCATGGCCGAGTTCAATGACCAAGTCCTCCAATGATTTTATCCTATTATCTTTGGCCTGTGAGGAGGCCTTCTCTAATTTTTATTGGCCTGCCACATTATTCAATGAATCCTGCAGCTTGTGGGAAACCATGGCCTTTCCTGTGAGGGTGGAGTAAATAATTTCTCTAGCCTGCTTGTGGAACTCTATCTAATCAATGGGATGAGCATCCTTGGACAACACCTCAAAATTAGTTTTCTTGTATTCTGCCGAGGTCTTTGGTTGTTGAACAGTGGGCTGCAAAAATGACACTTGCATTTTGCTTGCTTTGATGTCAAATACTGACATCAATCTGGTCTGGTTTGGTGGTGTAAGCTTGAGGTATTGGGCATATGTCTCCGCCTTCAAATTTTCATTCCTCATCTTTATTTCCTTGAATCTATCTTTGATATCCTTTTCCCTGTCATCTGGCATGACAAAGGAAGAAACCTCCATACTATGTTGTCTCTCTATCTTCTATGTGTTGGAGGTTGATGGCTACTGTGTTTCACCTGATGCAGTTGTTTCTTTACTTCTCTGCCCTATTGTCTTAGTGTCAGTTATTTCCTCTGAAGCAATGCTTTCCTCCTATTTAGACACATGATTCAATTTGGGCCTCTTTCTTAGCTCAAACAACTCATCAGTAGTCTCCATGGTAGAGCTGGATGCCTCTTCCCTGTTCCTTTTAGGATTCTTCTCCTCATTGACTGGGGTCTAAAGCACAAGATGAACATTCATTGTTTCTCCTATTTATGGAACTTGTAGGAAAGAGCTCTGGTAAAATTGTTTTTCAAGGTCAATCAGTGTGTTCTCAACATCCACAACTGTGCTGTCCATATCAATCAATGTGTTCTCCACCCACTCAGATTGGTTGGAAAACTATTCAATATCTAGTCTCGAGTTGTGGATATATGGTCCCAACTTGACCTTAAGTCGCAACTTGTTTATGACCCCATGAGGATCATATTGCCATATGAAGTTGTTTCTGAATTTCATCTGCTGTAGTAACTTGTAGACCTCTTGTCCAACCTCTCTATTGTTGCAAATGAATGGGCCTAATTAGTTTTTCACCTTGAACTGGGTTTTCTTCCTAGCAGATAGGAAGTGGACCTCATCAGAATTGATGATTTGTCTAAAATATTCAAGGGCAAATATCCTCATAGCGAGGTATTTTGGAAATTTATAAGGGGCTAACTGGTAGCCATAAATTATGATCTCAGTGTGGTTCTAGTAGAGGTACCAGTCTCCCACCTTGCTATTCCTTACCAATTGTAGCACTCTCTTGATGTCTTGGCTGATTGTAGGCTAAGTATTAGAAGTCAGCATGTTCATGACTAGGTACACAAAGGAGTCAATGAAGTCTTTGTAGGTGAATGTTGTGGAAAACTTCTGGACCAAGGGTGTCTAGTAGACCACTGATCTCTCCGTTTCCTTGGTGTCCAATTTCTAGATTCTCACAGGGAACTTATCTATCCGGTAATACAAAAACATATAAAATAACACTAAAGAGTATTTGAAAACTCTTTCAATGGGTAGTCTGGTGATTTTTTCATGGATTCTATCTTTAATGAACTGAGCATAATCATACATGATAGCAAGAGGCTTGCCTAGAGTGAAAATGGGGAGGAATTGTAGGATGACCTCATCCACGTGCTCATCTGATGTGTACCCTAGGATGCATGAGAGCATGGTGATTATGCGTCTGCCAATTTCTAAGAAAATGGTGGAAGCATAGGGTGGGGTATCTGTAGGAGTATGGCGGTCTTCAATGATAAAGTTTTGGAAAATTTTCTTGATTTTCACCTGGTCTAATGTGATGTACAAGTCCAATGGGTTTCCAATGGATAGGGGGGTCTGATTAGGGCTACATTGGATTTGTAGCATTTGGTTGATTGACTCAGGTGTAATGGTGAATAACAATTGTTGATTTGGGGCAACAATAGCCCTTTGGCTAGGGATATAACAGGCATGACAAAAATGTACAATATCTAGGAAAGGGTGAACTTCAGGGAATGTGTATTTGGGTAAATTGGATTCCCAAACGTTGATGTCATCTGCATGGTTCAAAAATTTGTCCTTACTCCAATCATGGAGCTTCAGAAGGTGGGCTGGAGTTGCAGTGTCTTTTATTTGGAAATCCCTGTCTGCTAGGTCCAAATGGTCAATGTCCAGGTGGGGGGTTGACACAGGTTTGACATCTAGAGAGATCTGGGCAGCCATCTTTAGGATAAAATGTGAGAATTAGGCTTGCACAGATTGTAGAAATGAAATTTGAATAGGTCTGGTACAGAGATAGGGTAATTTTCACTTTGCAAAAGAGGGGTTTAGGTATTTTAGGGTAAATACTCTCAATTTAAGGGAAAGATTAATTAAATTTAATTAATTACTGTTTGAATTGACTGTATGCTTTCAAATTGAGATGGTTGTTCTGGTTTTTTGTCCAAATACGTAGAAATGGTGGTATAGGCTGCAACTGGTTTCAATGGTGGCTGCAGAGGGTACTCTGGCTTCAGTTGTGCACTAGATGGTTGAATTGGGCGTCCGAAGCGTGTTCGGGAGGTAATCAATGGTTAAATTTGGCTGCAGAAGCTTAGGGTTGCGCAGGAAGGCTTAGGAAGCTTTCACAGAGTGAATGAGCGAAAAGGGTGAAAATGAGCATCTTCGGCCTTTTAACCGAGTGATCCAGATTTAAACAAGAACGCAACAAATTACAGAGATAACCATATACACAAAGATGCAGCGGAAATAATACTTCATTTCATTAATGGAAAACACTGAAATATCCTTACAACCAGAAATGGAAATAAACCAGCTAGGGCGATGGCAGCTTATCTCTGACAAGATATGTGTGGCTACATGCCTCTGAACTGTTCTGAACTGCATTACAATGAGGCTCGAAGGCCTATTTATTGTTGAGAAACAATGGAAAACCCTTCCCATTCCAAAACCTAACCTTAGAAGATGAAACGCCAAATTGTGGGCCCCGTTTTTGGGTAAGTTGGTACATCAACTTCCCGAGGTCGCGAATTGGTCGTATTATCTCCGTTTGATGCGCATGATAGCCCGTTGGAAAGATCTCTCCGAGGACTACGACGAAAAAGACGATTTTTAGGTAGAAAAATCGCTAGCGGTAGATTTCCCAAAAAACGTTGTTTAGGGCCTCAAAACGGCTCCGGAAGTTTAGGACCCAAAAAACTGCTAAAAATAGTAAACTATGATATAATTAAGGAAACTGAAAAAATTGAAAGAGACACTTGTGGGGGTCCAAATGGGATAGGTGGGTGACCACCAACATCCACCTGGATCATTCCTCCCCCCTTAGGAAGCAATGGTCCCCATTGCGTTGAGTTCCTCCTTGAGATGAGGAAGCTTCTGCTGAGCTGGGTCTCTCGTGCGCTGTTCTGCAATCTCTGATGTGTCCAGAAATGGTGGGAAGCATGGTCGACGCTGGTCCACATTGAACACTCGGTGCAAGAGAAGGAATAGAGGAATGATGTGCTTCAAAACATTGTTGCCTGTAGCCTTGGTACTGGTGTAAGGACCATGTCGGAGTGGTCTGAGTTTCTGATGGGTTCTAGTAAGGCGTTCTCTCTGCAGATGCAACCAAACTTTGTTGCCCACTTGAAACTTGTGTGGTACCCCTATGGGTGAGGAGAAGTTTTTCCTGTGTTCTGTCATGACCGTATCCCTTTTGCTGCTGCTGCTGCGTGGAGGAACCCTTTGGCGGGGGTCCATGGATGTAGCCGATCTTCCCGCTAATTTGGGACGCGAACCAGACACGGAAATAAATTTACTAAGTCTGTGATATGAGCTTGCTGCCGTTTCTTGGTAGTGAATCAAAGAGGTGGCCGGTAGGTGGGGCTACCTTTCCCGGTATCCTGTATAATGACTTACTCAAAAAAATAATAACAGCACGAGCCTTGACTCATACACAGCATGTCACCCCACAAGTATGGCTGGCCTAATAATACATCACAAACATCTAGAGGTGTAACATCACACAATACCTCGTCTGTGAATGGTTTGATGCTGTAGGGAAGGCGGCACTGCTGGCGAACTTTTAGATCTCATCCTTCATGAAGCCACCTGATACTGTACGGCTGTGGCTGTGGTGTAATCGGTAGGCCCAACCGCTTCACGACCTCTGCTGAAATGAGGTTCTTTTGGCTGCCACTGTCGACAATGAATTGTAGCGGCAAACCCTTCACCCACATCTATGAGTGGAAAAGACATTCCCCCTCCTCTAGCTCTTCGGGCTCATTCTTTTGGATCTTGGCGGTGGCAACGGTGGCACTGGGCTCTGAATCAATGATCTGCTTCCCTTTGCCATTCCCATTGTCGGGTTCTGGTTCAGGGTCAGAACATGCATCTGATTCGGAAGCCTCCAACTTGGCCACCAGCGCCTGCTTGGTCCGACACTCACTTGTGTTATGAGTGGGACTCTTATGGAACTCACACCACTTTCCTGTGTCCTTCTTTGGCTTCATGGTGTTCTTGCAGCTTCGACAGGTTGTCTTGGGTCATCCTGCCTTGGCTTTGTCCTTTGGGCTTCGGATTTACAGATCCAAAGTCTCGTTTCTTCTGTTTGAACTTTTGCTCAATTTTGACAGCGTATCGGTATGCTGTGCCGAGTGAGGAGATGTTCAAGAACTCCATCTCTTCCTGGGTGTATCTGTGTAGGCAGCCGCGGTATTTGAGTACCAGTTGCAGCTCAGAATCTTTGATACCCAACTGTGTGCGAAGGGTATGAAAAATTTTTGTGAACTCCGGCACATCTTGGTCTCCTCCCTGCCGCAGTGTGGTCCATTTGATGTATTTGTCCTCATAGCTTTTGACAGGGTAGTACTACTCCTTGATGGCATCCCGGAAGTCATTCCAAGTGGGTGCGGCTGAAAACAGTGAGCTTGTACTTTCATCCTTCTACTCGCAGTAGGTTTCCCACCAGTCCTTGACGTGGGGGCCTGCTTTGAGAAGAGCAAAAATAATATTTTCCCGACTTGAAAATTCATGAACAGAAAAATACCCATCTAGCATATTTAACCATTTATCTACGACACCTGCGTCTATTTGACCCTCGAAGATGGGGATTTCAAAGTTAACTTGTACCTTAAACGGTGTGGCGTTCCCAGAGTCGCTGTTGGAAGCCGATGCGTCGCCTCTGGGTAGCCACTGAAGGATCTGCGCAAAGCTATCCATCATCGCGTTCCTTTGCCGCTCGAGGGCTTCTTCGAGCAAGAT
>APFE030776960.1:27191-40958 GCA_000404065.3 Pinus taeda
ATCTAGAGATTGATCGACATGATCTTGGCTCCTCTGGCAGTAGCTATAGCCAGTAGTACTTTTGTTGTAGACTTGTAGTCTTGTAGAGGCCATTTCTAGCCTCCTTGGTTGTGTTTTTTGTTTTGAGTCTTTGATCATGTATCACAGTTGACTATGTATTGCCATTGGGTACCATTTTGATATAATGGATTGGTTCATGAGCCTACTTTGATCATATGTTGTCTTCCATCTATATTATAATGCTGTGTTTGGAAACATGAATGAAAATCTTTAAAATTATGTTTTTATAAAAAAAAAATAAATATTTAATGTATTTTTTACAACGATCGAGTCATTGAAATCGAGCGGCCGAGTCATTACCGTTTCGGAGTCGAAGTCGGAGTCGGAGTTTTAAAACTATGATATGAAGTGTATTGTACTGGATGATGTTCAAAGTTTTATGGTTATTTATGTTTATGAGTTATAGTAGATGCATGGAACCTTGGATTTATTAATGGAAACCAGTATAGAGATATATATTGGAACCATAAGATGCATATAAAGATACATATTGGAACCATAAGATGTATTCAACGGTAACCTGGAGCTTCTCAATTTGAGGCATAGCTCATAATCATGCTTCAGGGTGACTTTTTAATGAGCTAATATCCAAATACAGTAATCTTTCACACATAGAGGACTCTAATCTTATTTATAATTAACAAGGGAAGCCTAATCATAACAACCTCCTAATTACCTAGTGGATTTTTTAGTGAGATCACATTATACTTATTCAAAACTAACTAACATAGTTTTTTTTAATAATAACAAGTATAATGGACCTAGTCTTCTTTACATTGAATGACCTTCACTATTTTAAACTAATGGACCCTTCCCAACTCCAACTCCACCACCCCTCAAGCAACATTACACCCACATTACACCCTTAAAGAGGATCATAACACTCCACTCAACTTAGAAAATTGTTTCCTACATAACACTCCACTGGACTTAGAAAATTCCACTAGACTTAGAAAACTGTTTCCCACAATGTTGATCATTAGAAGGTACAACCATAAATTACGGGAAAATTGTCTCAACTTCGAAAATTGTTTCCTACATAACACTCCACTAGACTTAGAAAATTGTTTCCCACAATGCTGATCATTAGAAGGTACAACCATAAATTACGGTCCCATGCACAAGTGTTGACAACAGTGCTAAAGTAAACCAAGGAACCAATGGCCCATGTACAAGTGCTCGTCATCATGCTGAAATAGTCCACCATAAGCTTAGATCCCATGTACAAGTGTTACTACCACGCTGAAGTGAAAAACCAATCAACACTATCTTGATTTCCCAAACAAAATGTTGGATGAAATTTATTTTTTTTAAGAAAAAATTATCTTATCGTTAAAGGAGTTACAACCATAAACGATGGTCATGTGTGGGTGAGTGTGGACAACAATGCGAAGGTAAAATCAAAGAACCAATGTCTCAATAAACGTTGGTCCTGTTGACAACAATGACAACAATGGAAAAAACAATGAACCAATGGGATGAGTGTTCACAAAAAAATACTAAAGTAAAATCAAAGAACCAATGTTTCATGCACAAGTGCTAGCCATTATGGTAAAGTAGTCCCACAAGCTCCACCATAAGCTTGGATTCCATGTACAAGTGTTACTACTACACTAAAGTCAAGCACCAATAAAGTCAAGCACCAATACAACAATATGAAGGATAATGCTTTTCTTCTGTAGTGATCTATAACTAGTTCCTTAAAATTATATTAAAAGGGTCACAAGGTCCCAATTCTTTTTTTCCCTTTCAAAGGATACCATTCATAGCTAAATATAAAAGACTATACAAATGACATTTTTATAATTTAAAGAAAGCGAATGAAGAATAAAATATGGAAAATTGTAATTTATGAAAATTGACTTCTTTCAAGGTTTTATTTGATGTATACTATATAATATATAACCGCATATATACGGATACTCACTGAACAGTGATTTCAATATTATCTACCAAATATAATTCCAACAAAGCAAATAAAAAATCAAAATCATTTACATTTTTAATTTCATATATTATGTGAACCAAAAAAATACTTATCATATATCCTTTTACCTATTTAATTCCATATATACATTTCAAACAGATACGCCATATTGTGGATAGAATGTAAACCCAACGACGAAGTAAGCACGAGGATAATTCAAGTATTTTAAACTTTTACTTATTTAAAATCATATAAATATAAATAAAATCGGATATTTTCCACATTCTTCCAACATAAGCTATTATCCCTTTTTTCAAATAAGGTTAAATTTAACTTTCCAGAGAGCAGTACTAAAGTAGGTTACAACTACCTGTCCACTCCCTGGGTCAATGTGGAGTCTACAAAGTCAACAGTCATACCTCTCCATGTATTACGCCCTGTTTTATATCTAGTCATAGGAACTGACCATTGATAGTATATTTTGTTCATCACAAGAATATTTTAAAACTTGATAAATAAGAATATTTTGCTGACAACAAGAATATTTTAAAACTTGATAAATTATCTAGTCATATTCAATTTCAGTGTCATTGAGTTTCAATTTAGTTAAAAAAAATCCAAAAACTTATTTTCAAACTGAGCATTATATGCTCTGGAGAATCAGCGAACTCTCAACATTATACTTGAGACACATTGTTCTGCTTCGTTGCTGAAATTTCAATTTCAGCAGTTCTTCAACATTTTACAAACTTTCATAAGTATATTCTACAAAGTACACAATATTAAAATCCCAGATGTTATTGATCGATAAATTGTTATAATTTCATCTCAGAAACTTTCAGCATTATATTCTACTACACTATTAGAATCTCAGATATCATTGATCGATAGACTGTTATAAGCCCATCACATAGTGAATTTACTACAACATATACAACATTACTGTAAGCATTGCTAAGAAGCAATGGCAGAATCATATGAATTATGCTCATATTCTTGCACGACATTGACTAGCTTCGCATATCTTTGGCTTAACATTTCCCTTCTTTACCGTCACGCCTTTGATCTACTGGTCCTCTTTAATAATTATATATTCATAGCAATGCAGTCATATTTACACAAGGCTGCTCATTGCACAGACTATTCTATCCAGCATAGCACTTTGCCCATATTTCCTCTTCTCGGATTATTCTATCCAGCATGGCATTTTTCTCATATTTCCTCTTTTCCAAGTGCCAGGAAAGGGATGGAGCCAAAAGACTCATATCATGCACCTGCCCACTAAAAGTAGAATGTTTGGTTCGCAGATTTGATCACCTTCCTTTTGTTCACTGAAACCCTATTCCTTACTCTCTTCCAGATTGCTTCCTGCAACCGCAGATGAAAAAAAAATTGCTCTTAGTAAATGTAACGGCCATTTAATAGAAAACCCAATATCTCCCAGTAAACTAAATTATAATAACTGCATCATAGTTGATTAGATCAAAGATAGAAAACAAATTGGCAACTGAAAAGAACTATTTTAAAGACTATCATACTAACAAATACTTGCTGAAAATTTGGGATAACATCTTCTATTTCTGATTCATAACTGTTAACAGAGAATAAAATTAATAGCATTATGAGCAGGATTCTTTTAGCCTACCCCTCTAAGCTTAAGTCTGAATCAGGGTATCAAAGTTACATTTATATGAAAGTATCTATTCAGCTTTTTCATTGTTCTTTGGTAATTATAAATGCATCTTTGAGTTTGTTTAATTAGTTCGAAATTCAAATAGATTGATGTTCAAGCCCAATTAAGTTCCATTGAATTAGCTATTGAGCTACCCTCCTCCATTCAGAATCCAGATATAGAAGTGAAGAGGGGGTTTCTGGTGAAAAGGGGAACTAAATATGGACAACTAGCTTCCAGTTAAACTCTTAAAATCTTAGGCTGAACATATGATTCTGAACTCCACATCTATTAAGCTCGATCAAATCTCTTGCAGTGTAAATTTTTTAATGATTTAATATAAATCTGGTTGCAGATGAAGAGGGGTAACAATATTTTTATGTAAATATCACATTTATAATTCGTCTATTTATGTATAATTTTGGATTTCTCTTTTTATCTCTATATATATCTATCCTTTTATATATATATATAGATAGATAGATATATAAGCTTAGCAAGACTACATCTTCATCATATCCAATATATCGCCCACATCCAGGCATATCCATCCTTATATGAAGCCTACATCTCATTGAGTTTATTTTAGTTTATATTTATATTTGGCAGTTTTGGCTAACATATAGTATTACTCGAAGTATTTTAATCTTTTTAAATAGGAAATCTTTTTACATAGGAAATTAAGCCTAACATTTTTGTAATATTAGATTGTAAATGCAGCTTAATGAGTCAATAGTGTCAATGCAACCCCAATTTCTCAAGAAAAATAGGCATACAGCCATAAAAATACTATTAACAGGACAACCGAAATTGTAAAGGGCTTGCCTGACTCAAAAACGCAGATATATCCACCTCAAAATTGCTCTGGGTATTAGAGGACATGGCACCCCACTTTACAATTGAAAGAAAACAATTCACATTAGAGAATAGCTGAAAGAAATCAATTCACATTAGAGAATAGCTGAAGGAAATCAATTCACATTAGAGAATAGCTGCTTTTAATAGGAGTGCAGCCAAATCCACACAGTACACAGGCATGCAAGCCGCAAAAGGAAATTACCACAATAAAGTCACAAAGAAAGATGAATATGAGGCCTGCCTATTTCAGACTAAAGGTCCAAATTAACACAACAGCTGGAAGAGAGTAAAAATAATGGCCATTTTACATTGGCTGCTAGTTCTAGGTGTATTTAGGATCAATTTGGGTTAAGCCAAACGATTTTGGATGAAATAACGCAGGATTTAATAGTTTATTGAATTTTGATGTTCTTGAATTTTAAAGGATTACCATTGACAGTATACAGGAAGATACAGAAGGAATGTAAATAACTGCTAAGCTGCAGAATTTTTGTTTACAATTTTTGTACTACACCTTTTTACTCTGTCTCATTGATCTTACAGGCTGTGCTGAGGAAGGAGGTGGGGTGAATGGGGTTCGATAAAGTTTATGCACAATACACTTTTTCTGGTCATCCTGGTAAGAATTCAGCAAAGAAAAATTCCTCAGTTTCTATGGGTTGTTTCAGATTTTTCTGAGTTAACCCTGCCTCTAATTGTAGAACCATGACCTGAACCATAATTGAAGTGGAACCAGGATTTCTGATTATGCACATTTTAACATAAAATTTAATTTTTTTTACAATGTGTTTTTTTAATACATGTTTGCCCTAGAGATCTTATAGGATTTTGCTGACCACATAAATAATTTCTTCGTGAATCCATCACCTGAAATGATTGCATTTTTACATAAAGTTTAGATCTTTTTTCACAATTTTTTTGTTATGCTTTTTAATTCTGTCTCATAGATCTTATGGGTTTGCTGAGGACATAAATGAGGTCATTCTAAAATTCAATTGAAAAAAAGGAGGTGGTGAAGTGATGGTTAAATAAAATTCATGCAAAATGCACATTTTCCTGCCACTCTTTGGAGAATCTAGTGGACCAAATTTTATGGTTCTCACAGAAAGTTTCAGATTTTTCAGAGAATCCCTTGGTGCAGGGTGGAAGCATGATAAATGTGGAACCATGGGCATGAAAATTATGCATTTTTCAGATCTCCCTATTCAAAACATTGGATGACAGGTTCCTATCCAGAACCTTGCAAATATGTAAAGCTTGAGAGTAGTGAACCTGTCATTCAATATTCTGAGCAGAGTTCCGGAGGAATGCTTACTGAACCATGAGGGGAACCATGATTTCTGCCTAAATTCGTGAAAATTAGTGCATTTTTATAAGAAGCGTATCCTACTCGAGGATGGGCATCAAGTTTTATGTTTGTGAGTTACTACCACATGCACGAATTTGGATTTATTAATTATGGAAACTAGTACAGGGACACATCTTGGAACTGCCAGATGTATGCAACCTGGAGCTTCCCAACCTCAGGGAAATGGTCTGGGGTTAAGATGGGTTTCTCCCAGATGGATGAGGGTAAGCAGTGCAAAATGAACCTGAGGAAAGTTACCATTCAAATTTATGGGAACATGCCCTTTACATACTTTGTCCAGGTTTAGGGGCTGTATATGAATAACTGTACATAGCAGCAATAGCAGAAGAAGAAAAAAGGGCGGGAGGGTAGAAAAGGATACTTACAAAGAATCTGGAGCTTCTTTCTTTTCTTCGGATAACCCATCTTCCTCTCTTCTTCTTCTGAGCACTAATTTTCCCCTTCTTGTCACTTCCAAGCATTGTGGAAGAATAGAAGTTTGGCATCTTTTCTTCCACCCCTTCTGCACCTGAAACACCATGTACACTGAACCCACCATCTATTTTTTCTGGGTAATACAGCAAGTTGTCCACGTCATCATCAGGCTTCATCTCCAGAAATCCAATGTCAGAGCCAGTGGACGACACACATTCATATCTACAACCATTCTGTGGTTTCTTGTTTTTCTGCCACCTCAGACATCTTCCCCACAAGTCCAGAAATCTCTTCGTCTTCTTCCAGCTCCCACCAGGCTTCTTGGGCTGCTCATCCTGAGAGCACACCACGTCGTTACAGTCAGGGAGAACTGAGGCAGCTGACTCATGAGAAGATGTGGACGAGTCCCAGCTGGTCTTATGCCCATTCAAAATGCTTCGGGGTGAATCAACCAGAGTCTTGTCCTCCAAGGTCTGCCCGATCATACTCCTCTGCTGCTGGGTCGGAACTCTCAGGGAATCGAACTCGGGGCGTGTGGAACTGGACAGGCATTTAAGAGAGGCACTCCGACAGAGCCTTATATTCTTCGAAGGGGATTCAACTCCGCGCTCAGCCAAGCTGCTGTTTGTGCGGTCGAGGAGGAGCTGGAGCCTAGGAGGAAGATGCAAGGACTTGGACGTTGTGAGCTCGAAGTTCCCACGAGCCTTGGGCTTCCCAGGAGCTTCTTCCCACTGGAAGGGAATCGAAACAGGGGCTATCAGGGGAGGAGTCTTGGTGCCCTGAGGCTCCGGGAGCTCCCACAGGGAAGAAAAAATGGCGAGCCTGGGAGTTGAACTCTGTTCTCCCTCATCTGAGACATCGATCGCAGGTGAGATTGCAGGCGCCATTGCTGTGCTGATCAACACAGACTCAAAATGCTTCTGCGAGGTAGTATTTTAAAGGCCCTCAAAAACCCATTAAGAATTCGTGAGTGAACTAAGACTAAAAGCCAATCGACCATAAATGAATGAACCGTGGAGGGAGGTACCGTCGGCAAGAAAATGCAGTCCGAGAAAATAGAGTCCCCAAGTTCCAATCCGAATGTCGTGCTTCAGAGTCACGAGAAATGACTCGACAGTGGGTGGTGGCTGCTTGCAACAGTATTCAAAACCGGGCACGGCGCTGTTACGTGCGACGTCACTCTCCGTTGTGTGAGAGACGAGGTTGTCAGCATGCAGCCTCCACCACTCGCCAGGTTTTACATCGTAGTCCGGTCACGAGATTCTTCCTTGGACTTTAACTTCCATAAGCTGTTCTGCATGAACATTGACCAAACCCAGAGGCCAAGAGTGTGATGGGAGCGGTCTAACCGTTAGAAGTTTTGATCTTTTTGCTTGCGGGTTGGAATGGATGTATTTTATTATTTAAAATGTGTTTTTAAAGGTATAAAATATTAGTTAGTTGTTTTTTGATTGGAATAAATTTTAATGTATTTTATTATTTAAAATGTGTTTTTAAATGTATAAAATAATAGTTAGTTGTTTTTTCACTGGAATAAATTTTAATGTGATGGATTGGAAAGAAAAATTTCTAAATAATTTTTTTCATAAATTTGGAGTCCAAAAAATGTTGGTAACTTGATCTAGTCAAGTTTACATAAATCACTTAACAATCTTTTTTTAAATTTGACTTAGGGAGATTAACCTGTCTCAATCATTCATCAATTGTCTCACCTAAGATTTTACATTCCCCCTCTCCCCCGTCAAGCTAGGATACTAGTACACTTGCCACCCTGGTACCTATCCAAGTGGTCCATTCCACAATTTGTTGACTCCATGCACTAGTGCTAGTGTGATCACACACACCATAGTGGCTCTCATCACAGGCTAGCTCCTCCACTCCTTAAACACCACTAACCCCATCCCTGTTTTCTCATCCATATAACCACTCTCTTGCTTTGTTTCGTCATTCTTCTCATTGTCTTTCTTGGTCCACTTCTCCTCCACTCCTTAAACACCACTAACCCCATCCCTGTTTTCTCATCCATATAACCACTCTATTGCTTTGTTTCATCATTCTTCTCATTGTCTTTCTTGGTCCACTTCTTATCGGCCTTGGGAAGAGTGAGTTTTTTCTCAACAAGTTTCTCCTTTCCCTCTTCAGAGCCTTTGTCACACTCCCACCCTATGCATTAAATTGTCACCATCTATGTTGGCTAGTCAATAGTTGTGTTGCTTATTGAATAGGTCTCTCTCTCTCCTCAATTAGAATCTTCTAGTTACTCAAGCTACTTCTCATTGAATTTGTCTCCACTCAACAATCATCTATTGTGCTTACATCACTTTACTCATACCAATTGTTAGGATTACGAACCACCTAAAGAAGTGGAAGTGTCTAAAGACATCATTCCTTGCATCATAATGGTCAACAAGACCAATTTACCTTGAATCTTTTTATTTTTACATAAATTATTTTTGATAAAATTCTCATAAACTTTACACCCTGAAAATTGCTAGTAATTTAATCAAATCAAATTACACAAACCACCCTACCTTATACTTACTATTTAAACTATTTAAAAAAATTCAAATTAAATTTTTAAACAAAATACACAGAAATATATCACTTCAAAAAAATAATAATAAATAATTACATTATATGACCATAAAATAGATCCAGAGGTATAAATAACTAATTATATAACGGAATTCAAATTAAAAAAAAAAAAACTCACCCCATAAAGGTTTCCTTTAAAAATCAGAAAAAATGACTTTACAAAATACATTAAATTGCATTAAACTCGATTTGACATAATAAATAATAAATAAGGTGAAAAGAATCCAAATCACTTTCTTTTTCACAGTGAAGTCGGCTTGGAAAAAATCACATTACTATTATTTAAAATACATTAAAATGCATTAAACATTGGATTTAATTTGACTTAATAAATAATAAATAAAGTAAACGTGTTAGGTTTGGGCAGGGAGAGCGGTGGGGTCGAGTAAGAAGGTAGAAAAATGATACACAAACTTCAGTGAATGTGCTTCTCTGCAACTAACATCTGTCATCTGTTGCTTGCATTCTCATAATAAATGTGAAAGGTAATAATAATGTGATAATTGAAAGGTACAACCATGACAAAGAACGCCGCCCCCCGTGGAAATGATGTTGTGAATGCTGTACAAATTTGACAACGTAAGAGTGGGCCTCTCCCTTTGGAAAATATTAGGGTGGACGTTTGGAAAGGTCAAAGTTGTGGTAGAAATTATATCTCAATCTACATTAAAAGGTTAGGGGGTAGAAATTATATCTCAATCTATATGAAAAGGTTAAGTGATAGAAATGATATCTCGATCCAATGAGGTATGGGACATAAATCTTGCACAATAGCTAGGGCACACAAAGCACTGTGAGGTTCATGTTGTAATATGATATTCTACTAGTTTGTCAACGGTGGTACTTGTTACACAAGTTATTAACAGAGTTAATGTTGCAATGTCACATTATTACCCGAGTAATGTTGAAATATGATATTTTCTTAGTTTCTCAATAGTGACATTTGGTGATTCTAAAAGATCTTAAAGATGTGTAATGGGTTAAGGGATGGGTAATTACACCATAGTCAGAAGAGTCAAAGGATGGGTAATTATATAAGGATGGGTAATTATATAATGATGAAAAAGTATTTAGAAAGGGAATTGAAAGAGATAAAGAACCATTACAATAATTATATATGATAAGAATTGATTTGAATTTGGATTGTAAAATGGTCGAGTTTAAGAGAAACTTTAATCTAAGGATTAAGTAAGAGGTCAAAGACCAAGTAAAGTAAAATTAAAGGATTTTTTTGTTTTATTGAGTAAAGGGATAACTATGATTGTAATGACATGTGATGGCTCTACTTATCTTGTCATGAATTAATTGTTTAGCTAGGTGAGACACATTGGGTTAAGCGTTGCATTTGAGTTGTTGGTGTGACAAGGGGTTTGGGGGCATTATGGTTGGAGTTTGTTGGCACAAGACTCCTATAAGTTAGTTGAGTATGAAATTGTTTGGTGTGGTAGTGATTGCATGCCCATAACACACAAGACAACTTTAGATTAACATGTGACAACAACACATGTGAGATAATTGCATTAATGAAAAATGTGGAAATTGAAACGAAGTTGGAGTTGGTAGTTTAATAAAGTCAAGAAGTGCATATACATAGCTAGATATGTGGTGACAAAGGTGAGGCCATTTTATAAGCAAAACCTTGGCCACATTTGTTTGGGTTTGACAGGGCTACTAGTAGCTCGTTGCGACTTAGATGAAATTGTTCAAGGAAGCTTTGATGAATTGCTAGGTCAAATTTGGTCATGTCATGTTGATTTGGATTGTTTGAGGAATGAGACTAAATATTGTCACAACAGACTATGTCACAAATGTGTGGAAAATAATGTAGAGAAAATATTGATAATAAAATATGTCACAAGCGTGTAAAAAAATAATGTAGAGAAAAAAAAATATGACAAGAGTTTAATTCTTTTTATTAAATGGTAAAAATATCATAAGACTACATCATAAGAAACTTTATGGATTTTATAATGGTGAAGACCCATATTTATATTATTTATGGGTGCCTTTTTCACCTAGAGTTATGCACTTGCAATATATTTCAAATAACATGGGTTATAAATAACCATGGGTGAATACCATAAATCACTATGGTAAAAAAACTAATGAATGGTTGTATATGGTAAGAACTAATTGTACAATTAGATTTTTATTTTGTTTTCTTCCACCTTTCAAATATCATAGGTGCATAACATGGTTTACCAAAAACATGAGCTTGTAAATAACTAACAATAAAAAATAATTATTGACCATGGTGATTCACTGACATCCACATGGATCAACCATCCTTCCTTAGGAAGCAATGGTATCCATTGCATCAAGTTCCTTCATTAGATGGGGAAACTTATATTGAATTTGGCTCCTAGTGAGCCACTTGCCTTGATGAAGAAGTTTCCCTACTTTGACAACCTGGTCGAGTTGTATCCTATACTGGCAGATATCCTTCATCGTGGTGTCCATGTTTCGATCCACTGTAGCTTGCAACTTGTGTGGAACATGATGTTTGTCATATCATTGTTTGTACTTAGCATTGGATTTTTGCAAGACATCATGAACCTATTGTTGGAAGTGTTCCATCTATTCAACAATTTTAGTTATTTCATCTTCTTTGGCTTGGGCATGGGAGGACTATTTTTGGATAATTTAATTGACGTTAAATTACTTCATTAATTGTCAACCAAGGTTCGTGTACTTATGAAGTGCATGTGCACAATATATGCTAGGAGTTCTATTTTTGGCTTTTAAAAGATGAAACTGATATGAATATGAATGAATGTTAGATTGAATCAAAGTATTGTCACGCACATGTTCTTTCCATACTTTAAAGAAAAATAAAATTAGGACTTGAACAAAAACTTTAAACTATGAATTCAAAGTCATAACATTTAATTGCAGAAAGGAAACTTTAATTCTACTTGCAGAAAGGCAATTCTAAATCTACTTGCAGAAAGGAAATTCTAAATCTACTTACAGAAAGAAGGTTCTAACTCTATTGCAGAAAAGAGATTTTAATTCTTGATGAGTGCCAGTATTGCAGCAAGGATGTTGCAACTCCTGGGCTACCAGCGTTACTTATCAACGCGGGGTTCATACAAACTTGGAGGTGACAGTGCTATATGCACAAGTAAAAGTGAAGGTCCTGCCTGTTGTCACTATTCATCCGGCGAGACACCCTAGGGGTTCCAAGCCAGACTTCTATAGAGTTAGAAGAAGCTCGATTCTTTGATGGAAGAAGAGAAAATTTATTCTAAGAGAGCTACTCTACTGCTATAATGAGGAAAACAACAACATGTAATGCTAAATCACACCATATCCTAATTAACCATTTAAACAGCCATGCTAAGCAGAATTGCTAAATCAACACTAATCTAATGTTGCTATCTAAGTTACAGAAGTAAAGAGAATCAACCCATACTAATGCATGAGTAAGAAAACTAAACTAAATCTCTTTTCACATTTTTGGTTTTCTTTGGTAAAATCAAGCATGCAATTTAATTGTTCTTGTGGATGTGACAGGTGGATGGAAGGTGGTTGAGGATGGTTAGGAGGTTTAGGGAGTGATTGGATGGTGTGGAAGGGTCCTAGGAGGCTTTTTTTGACTTCCTAGAGGTTCCCCATCAATTCGGCCTCAAAACAAGTCGTTTTAGGAAAACCTATAGGATGTACTAGGAACCTACAGGATGATCTTGTAGGAATCACAGGAAACCTACAAGATACAACCGAGAGCTAATTTTGAGGTGTTGGAGGTGTTGGGAAGCTTGGAAAGGGTGTGTGATGAGTGGGATAGGATGTTAGAAGGTCTAGGAACACTTATGAGTCAATATCCAAGAGAAGAGATGGCTAGATTCACTCAATGTGTCTAGGGGAATTTCAATATAAAAAAGGACAAAAAAATTAGTGAGGGTGATGGTGGAACAAGAGATGGTTGAGGTGGATGAGGTGGAAGATGGATGCTAGTGATGAAGTATATACCTCCTCTTGAAGTACCTGCAATGCTTAAAACATGTGTGTCTTCTAAGAATTATGCAACAATATACATTCTCATAAACTAGAAAAGCATGAATCAATTGCCCATATTATGCATGAAGAAAGTGCTGAAGGGAATAAGAACACGAGTGAGATCTTATTGTAGAAAGAGAGTGATGGAAAAAGATGACAATGCAATGAACCAAGTACTGAATCAAGATAACAAACTCCAAAGCTCATGCAAGAACTAGAAATCTGTGTTTTGGGGGTTGCTGAAGGATCTTTTCCTCAAGTCATGGTCCTAGAGGGAGGAGGTGAGGTCGAGACACCTTCTGACAACCTTATGGTGATCTTTTTCTCCTTGCTAACCTACTAATTGAAAGAAGGCACAAATGGAAGCAAACTAAAATACAACCAATCTACTCTACACTACTGTAATGGAAATGCAACTACTTAAGAAAATGAACAATTAAACCCTAAATCTATGCTAGCATACATGTACAATAAAGAGGAGCCTTGGCTGCAAGGGTTGGGCCCTAACCCAAGAGCTTCAGCCCTCTGAGTTATCTCAGTGTTGGCTCAAAACAAAACTCATTCTTATCATCAAAACCATGGATTACATAAAAAATTGTCACAAGTCTTGCAGCTCGAAAATAGAGTATAGTTTTACAATTAAAAATCCAAATCCTACTGAGGTCCTAGGCCTCTCTACTTATACATCTGAAGTCTCCAATGACTGCTTAAAATTAGGGAGGCTCGGCTCCTAAACTCAAGATAAATTGATGCTTTTCCTTTCACTTGCTCAACTGCCTTCTAGTCCTCATGATTTGGTTGTTTGCACTCCGAGCTAATGGAGGAATATTCGAATGGAGGGGTAGTAAATGAGGAGGATTTACCTCCTATAAT